>BKZX01030498.1:19166-47652 GCA_014362285.1 Fagus crenata | reverse complement strand
GATGAGTGACAAATTTCAAAGTGCAAACAACTATAATTCTAGAGCTAAGCATCTTTAGAATATATATGTGAGTATGTTTAATTGAGTTGCAACATAGTGGGTGTAGAAGTTTGTGAAAATATGAAGAAGAAAAGAGAGAAGACATATAAAAGTTTATGTTATTTAACGTTGTGATTTATATCTACGAATTGACGGTCTAAATATGTAACTTGCATAACTTATATAATTTTGAAAACTACGTCTTCCAAAGTAGTTTATACTTATATAATTGGGTGTTGTGACCTACTAATGTTTAAAAACCGAAACGTTTAAAAAACTAGGAAATAGAAAGGGTTCAAGTTTTTTAGGCTGAAATGGAATTTGACTGAAAGTTGAACTGTGATGATAATATAATTAATTTAATAATTAATGAATATACATATAAATATATTAAATCTATAAAAATTAACAACCTCGATTAAAAAAAAATCTACACAATTTTAAATAATTTTCAAAACTTATATAAGAATTTTTTTATAAAAAAAAAAAAAAAAAAAGTAACATTAAAAGATAATTAATCTCTTAATTAGTACAAAGTATATTTGTATAAAAACATTAAAAAAAATAATAATTTCAAAGTTCTACATTCAATTATTTCAAGTACACAAGTCACAATGAATGTAAATGATTTACGTTATAATCTTTTTCCCAAAAAATTATATATATAATTTTTTCTTTTTTAGAAAGGGCTAGTTACAAAAAGAAGAATACAAGTTTTTAGGACACATTTGGCTCACTGTAATGATTGTTACATTATAATAAAAATCAGTATTACAAAGACTAAAAGAAACTGTAATAGAATAACTATTACAATTCATGTGTTTCGTGACAATGTACTAATAGAATATTGAATTTGTATTCTATATTTTATTCAACATGATTATTATACTTTATTATTCAAAATTAATAACTTCATAAATGTTAAGGATTTTTTTTTTTTTTTTTGGCAGGAGGTAATAGTCATTCCATTAAAGGACCAAATGTGCTTTTAATGGTATCCCATTTACATATACCAAGTTGAACTACAAAGCACTTTATATATATATATATATATATATATGAAAAGCTGTGTTGTAGAGACGAAGACCACTCTTAATCTCCAATCAAACCTTGATGTTTTGGACAAGGAGATGAAACGCCTTCTGGATCATAGAGAGGAGGAAAATTATTCAGTAGTCCTAGATTACTGAATAATCACGCCATTTGTTGTGGTCCATTTTAGTTCTGATTAAAATTTGTTTTCCTTCTTCTTCCTATATTGAGCTGCCATTATACTCCAACAAATTCCATAACCATCATGCCCCCTGAGTTTTCATTTGAGTCTTAGGACTATTCACATCCTTCCATTGATGAATGAAAAAAAAAAAAAAAATAGTCTCTAATATTGTAACATTCTTAAAAGACTTAGAGTCTCTATATGTCTAAAATCTCAAATCCAAAATCACCCTTCCACTTTAAATAGTTGAATCCAAAATCTTATATTCCACCAGTAAGTTCTCACTCTCTCTCTGCTTAAGATATAGATTTTATTTCTTCTTTAGTCAATGCCTAATGGATTTGAAGGGTGTGTGGAAATAATCAAGGATTCAATACCACCGTACGTTTATTGCTTGCAATCTGAGAGGAATTCTGCAATCGTCTCTTGAATCTCTGGTAATCAAATTTCTTTTACATATCAATCTTTTTTCTTTTGTTTTCATTCCATCTTGATCTTGTTTAGCTGTTTCAACTTTTGATTACTTTTTCAATGGTTAATCTTCTTAGTTTAGCATTAAGACTAAATGAATTTGCTCTCAACATGTTTTGATCTTTTGTTTCTAGAAAGTAGCAAACCAATCAAGCTAACTTATGTTTTGTTACTAGAAGGTATTTGTTATCATTTTTTTTTTTTTTTATTATTATTATTTTTTTATGTTTCAAGAGGGTAGCATTATCATTCTTCTTTGTTTGTTTCATCCACATGTTTCAAAAATTCTCATTACCTTTTTCCATCAAACACTTAAATGGCAAAGAACTTTTTGACACAAACTTAAAAATATAAGAACTAAAATAAAATATTTAAAATGATAGGGACTATTTGGAAACATTGGGTAAAGGTTGAAAACTAAATGTGTAATTAAACAAAAAAATAATTATATTGAATCTTCCCGCACATCATATGGGTTAATGACTAGTATATATAGGGGATGAATTTGGAAAGTCATGACTTTGAAAATTCGATTAATAACAGTTTTTTTTTTTTTACTTTACTAGATTAATAACAGTTATTACCTGCTAAGAACGGTCAAATTTCAAATTAGGCACACTTGTATGCATATTTTTTTAGAAAATGAAGTTTCGATGGACCTGACACTTCGCTTGAGAGAACTGTAATCGAACCTCAAATAGCCTTAAACAGAAACTTCGATCAATCTTCGTGCACCACTCGCTCGAAGGATCCTCAAACATAAACTTCACCCAATTCTCGTGCATGACTCATTCGGGCAAACTATTGAAAAACATATCGTTATAACTTTGTCCCTTTCAGTTTATTCCACCACTTTTAATGTTGGATTACCTCATATATTAGAAATATATATATATATATATATATTTTGCTAAATATATTTAGAAATATATATATAGTTAAAGTTGTTTAGTGATTGAGTTAGCGGAAGCGAAAATAATGAAAACAAAAGCAAAAGGTTTTAATGTGGTTTGGTCTTGGAGACCTACGTCCACAGAGGAAAGCCTTGGGAAAGGATCCTCTCCCATTGCATCCTCCAATTTCCTCCAATTTTTAGCTAGAATTATAACATGTGACACTTATTTGATTTTGTGTGGTTTCCATGAGTGTTTTAAGACCGTTGGATTTTTTTAAATGCCACATGTCATAATTCTAACTAAAAATTGGAGGGAATGTGAGGATCTCAATGGGAGGGGATCCTCTCCCGAAAGCCCTTAACGACTACATCTTTATTATATAATTCTTCATGTTACAATGGACCTAATGTAGGGTTTATATACTAAATAAACCTATACTAGTTCTAGACTAGTTAAGACTAGGTTTACTTGTTCTATAAGTACATTGGCTTGCTTGTCCTACAAATATATTGGCTTACTTATCCTGCAAGTTATTTGGTCCTACACTAGGTTAGACCTCATGGGCCAATATATTTCTAACTTGGTCCTACACAAGGTTGGGCCTCATGGGCCAATATATTTCTAACATATATATAAAAGCCACAAAAGTTGGTAGCTTCCCCTTGTGAATGGGTAATATTTTATGTAATAGGGTATACATGGCATTACTCTCATCTCATATGTATGTGGAATTCGTGCATGTGGATTTTAGGTACATGTGAGATAAGTGTTGTATACACGACTAACATAAAATAATTTCTCAACATGGATTTGAGCTAAATTATCTGGCAAAGACAGTTAAGAATGATTAGGCTAGATTTTGATTATGTCAAGAAGACAAGAACGTGGATTCAGATCATTATTTCATATGCTTCACACGGATGATCTCTGAGTTATATCTGTTTCATAATTGTGAGGATTGTTTTCCTTGCCAAAGCATTATAACTTCTATATTTTCTGGAGAGGGTTACAACTGCGTCCGGTCAAAGAAAATGAAAGGTATGGAAATCATATTCTATTCAGATTAGTTAGAAGGCAGCTCTCACAATCAGCCAATTATCATTACAACTAGTGGCTTCCTATAACGTGCAAGAATAGCATAACTAAGTCGTGTAGAGAGAATTGGTCAAATACATTTTTCTAATTTAGTCAATTATGTTTAGTGAAATAAATTTATGGGTTGCTTATTGCTTAGGCCAATAGAAAAAGACTGCTAAATAAAAATTTAGGTTGTGGGACCCAAATTTGGGCCATGTATGTAACAGGCTATTAGTTTAAGAATGTGTCATTGATGTAGTCAATTAAAGAAAAAAAAAAAAAATTGCCATACTAATAATTGACCCAGTAAAGAATGCTAATTGGCCTGGGAGAAAAAAAAATTGTTTAGGGTGGATTTGTTTCGACCTAAATGAACTTCCCGAAAACAGTTTCTCCCACACCAACCACCAAAACCCAACCATGACCCACCTTAACCACCACAACCCTCCCCAGCCACCAGAAGTCTACTCTCAATCGGCCAATGATCAATGCAGCTAGCCGCTTCCTTTTATGTGCTAGAACAGCATAAGTTATTATTATTATTTTTTTGTTTGCTAAATACATTTTTTTAGCATAACTAAATCGTGTAAAGAGAGAATTGGTCAAATACATTTTTTTGTTTTTTGGTTAATTTAGTCAATTATGTTTACTAGAAATAAATTTATGGGTCGTTTACTGCTGACGGTAATAGAAAAAGACTGCAAAATAAAATTTAGGTTATGGGACCCAAATTTGGGCCATGTATGTGACTGCCTAGTGCCTACAAGCTCAAGAATGTGTCATTGTGGTAATCTTCTCAATTAAAGAAAAAAAAAATTGTCATAGCAATAATTGAGTCAGTAATGAAATGACATAATGAATAGTCAAACTCAGCCAAAAGACTTTGTAAACATAGAGTCCGTATGGGAATCTATTCCCTTACCATGTTTTTTGAAGGAATTTTTTTTATAAACCATGATTTTTTTTCTTCTTACAAAACACAAAATTGGGTAGTGCATTTTCAAAAAACGTTTTAAATTTTCAAAATATTTAAAATTTAATGATTTTTTTTATACATGAGAAAATCAAATTTTGAGTTCTATTTACATAAAAAATTATATCTATATCTAACTTTAGAGATTGAGGTTTAATTAATCTTTAGGGTTTCAATGAAATGTGGCTTTAGGGTTTAGGAGCTTTTTAGTGTCTTTTATTTCTGGTGAGAAGTTTTGCACTATCAACGTGCTCCCAACTGTGAAGGAAACTTTTATAAAAATCATAACAAACAAAAAAAATTGGCTTTGTGCAAGGTTTTAAAAGATCCAACTTTTTTGGTTGTCATAGGCGATTGTCACCTTTTAAGATGTTCTGGTAGCAATGTACTCTCAAAAGTTAACTTCAATGTCTTTGCCAAAACAAGTTACAGTGAAGGCGACCCATGATATTGTACATATTGATATTGTCACCTTAATAATGATAAATTTAGGCCAACTTATTTGTTCAAAGTTCAATTTTTGAGGTCGTTAAGGCTATAAAGGGCCCTCCTGCTAATTTGCCTTGGGCTATTGGTATTGTAACTGACATTAAACTCCTTTTTTTATTTTTTTTTTTTTGTTTTTTTGAATGGAAGATAGAAAATTTTATTGAGGAAAAAGAACAGAGTACATACGTAATAAGAGCCTCACAAAGTAGAAAGCTCGCATCCAACTAGGCACAGGTTAACCCTATTCTCTAGCAGATAGAGCAAGTGCCACGCACCTATACATTAAACTCAAAAAAGGAAAATTGAAAAAACAGTCAAGACACCGGTAAATTAACCTATCCATTTAAGCATTAAGGTGTCGTTGTAAGTCTGGCCAACTGGTAATCTTAACGAAGAGCTAGGGCTCCAGATGGAATGATCACTGGTGAGAGTTGACGATTGTCATGGACAAGTCAGTTGTGAGCGTTCCAGATTGTCCAAGCTGTAAGAGCCCATTCCTCCACATCCTCCCCAGAGAAATCGATGAAGATTTGTTGCATAAAACTAGAGAAGTCACCCCCATGATTGGGAAGATTTTGTATACGGCCTGGCACCAAAGCCCAAGGATTACGTGCTAGTGGGCATTGCCACAGTGCATGAAGGGTTGTTTCTGTCTCCTGTGAGCAGACTGAACAGAGTGGGCTGGAGTGGATCTTCCTTCCATGAAGTTGATGGTTTGTGGGCAAAGTATCATGGTATGCACGCCAAAGGAAATCTTTTACTTTACCTGGGACAGCCAACTTCCAATTTTTGCGCCATAACCAACGCAGTTCCCCTTTATTGGAGCACTCACCAGTGACCGTACCCCATCTGTCTTCTTCTAGCATGTCATAGGCCAATTTTACAGTTAAAATGCCCATCTTTGTTCCAACCTAAGAAGGCTGAGGCGTTGACCCTTCACGGTGGTGCCATCTGATTCCCTTGTTTATTACTGCCATTCCCAATATCAAGCTTCTCTATAAGTAAGATGGATTTTGTCCTAGTAAAGCCTCTAGGAATGTGCATGAAGGGAAATATCGAGCCTTAAAAACTCGAAAGAAGAAGGATTGGGGGTTAGTTAGCAACCTACAGCACTGCTTTGCAAGGAGGGCCGAATTGAAGAGATGCAGGATCCGAAACCCCAAGTCCCCATCCCGTTTTGAGGTGCACAGTTTGTCCCATTTCAGCCAGTGCAATTTTTGTTCTTCTTTTTTCTGGCCCCATCAATATCGAGCTATTAGGTTATTGACCTTGTCACACCAAGTCTTTGGAAGGCGAAAACAGTTCATAGCGTACGTAGGAATGGCTTGAGCAACAGCCTTTATGAGCACCTCTCTACCTGCTCGGGACAAAAAATTTCTTTCCACCCTTGTAGCTGTTGTACTATTCTTTCTTTGAGTCCACTGAAAATTGATTTTTTCTATTTACCAATCATGGCTGGGAGACCCAAGTATTTATCGAAATTATTCACACCATGTGCACCCCAAAACTCCTTAACTATATGCCGAGTAGCCAGTGGGGTGTTTGTACTAAAAAAAATAGATGTCTTCTCTCTATTTATTTTTTGATTGGAACTCCCTTCATATAACTTCAAAATCTCCATTATTTTCCGGCATTTGGGGAGAGAAGCTTGGCCAAATAACAAGCTATCGTCAGCGAAAAACAAGTGCGAAACCCAAGGGCCATGCCAGCAGGTTTGCAGCTCCTTGAGGTAACTAGAAACACTAGCCTTGTGGAGGAGCACCGAAAAGCCTTCAGCACAAAGGAGAAACAAATAAAGGGACAAAGGGTCCCCTTGTCGAATACTAGGGGTTGGAGTGATATAGCCTTTTGGTACCCCATCAATTAGAATCGAATACTGGACAGTTTTGATACATTCCATTAACATGGATATCCACCTCTCCGCAAACCCCATTTTTCTCATGATGGACTCCAAGAAAATCCATTCCACTTTATCGTATGCTTTACTCATATCAAGCTTCAAAGCCATCTCTCCCATCTTGCCCGACCTCTTTGCCTTTAGTTTATGAATCAATTCAAAGGCTACAGAGACATTGTCAGTGATAAGTCTCCCAGGTACAAATGCACTCTCGGAGTCCGAAATAATAAGCGGGGGGACCACCTTTAATCTATTTGCAAGTACTTTTGAGATGATCTTGTAGACCATGTTACATAAACTAATGGGTCGAAAGTCACTCATACTTTCAGGATTCTTCTTTTTTGGGATCAAAGCAATATGAGAAAGGTTTATTTTACGTAACACTTTTCCAGAATTAATTACAGAGAGAACGACATGAGATACTGTATGACCAATAATATCCCATATTTCTGAAAAAAGAAGCTAGACATACTATTGGGGCTGGGAGCCTTTAAGGGATGCATTTGGAACAAAGCCACTTGAACCTCATCTTCGGTGTAGGGATGGAGCAAAGTCTGATTTGCTTCGACAGTAATTGTGCTTTCCATGGCTGAAAGTGTCTCCCTCAGGTTCACGGGGTAGGTGGTATGGAAAAGGTCTTCAAAGTAGGATACAACGATTTCCTCAACTTGACCCTCTTCGGTCATAAGTCCCATGATTTTGTTGGTCTGACGCCTCTGATGTGCATGGTGGTGAAAAAATTTAGTATTACAATCTCCTATGGCCAACCATACCATGTGCAATCGTTGCCTCCAATGTATTTCTTCATCCAAGAGAAGCTTATTAATAACGACTTTGGTATCTGCGACATTGTGCCTAATCGCCGTCCTTTCCTTATGGAGAGGTGATTGTTGTGGTAGGGTCAAAGCCTTTCCACAGCAAGGTTGATTCGGGTCACATGGGACGTACACCTTATTACTTGCAATCCCGTTATTCTCGACTGACTTCATGGGAGAAGATGGCGTCATTAATTCACTATCAATCACACGAGGATTTAGGACGCAGGGGTCAACTGGTTTGCATGCAAGGTCCTGAAATTAAGGGAGAGTTTCCTTGATCTTCGTAAAATACATAGATGCGCCCCCCGCCACCGGAGACTCGCCGCACTTAGATGGAGATGACGAGTCACCCCTATCTTCAGTATACGGTTGAAGCATTTTGCCCCATCGTGGGACATTTGACTAGCTCGCCACCTTAACCTCCACCTGCCTCAATGGTTTGTCCACCGATGCTCTTAACCACGCCCCATATTCCTGGTCCTCATGCCTAAGCGAGCCCTTACTTCTCAGCCACTATTCACAGTCTCTATCCCCATGCGTAATCATGCCATACCAGTAACATAAATTAGGTAGTCATTCGTACTTGAAAGAGAGCCATGTTTCTGTTCCAGCTAACAACCGAGCTTTTCGCCCTCTACAAAGAGGCTTCGAGATATTTTGCTTCACACGAACCCGCATGCACCCTTCACGTTCCTTCTCCTCTTCACTTTCTGCAACCTGTTCAACAAGCCCTAGTGCTCCCCCCAACGCCGCAACCATCTTATGATTCATGCGATGTATTGAGAGATTGTGGATTTGAACCCAAAAAGAAACCCAACGACATTCCATATCAGCAATGGATATGTCAGCCTCCACTCGCTGAAACGAAACTAAGTGCTTATCATAAGACCATGGCTCAGCGTGAAGTACTCACTCTAGATCAAAAACATCTTCGAACGCAAAAAGTAACATATTGTTCCCCATGTCCCTAGCTATAAAACCTTGGACAGTCCTCCACAGCGGCCTGAATGTACATACAACGGATTCAATGTTAATGGCCCAGCTTGTCATAAACCTGGCCACCAAGGTAAAAGGGGTCAGTCTCATCCGCTGGGCCAAACTCAAACGGAACCTCCTCCTTTGTAATCAAAGAGAACCTTTCCCACAATTCCGAAATATTGTCCATCGTTGCCCTAGGAACTCCCACTATTTCTTTAGACTCACCAACGTTAACAAGGAAGGAAAAAACCAAATAGAATAGAAAAAGACAGCAGCCGCCCTATCCATAGTGATCGCTATCGAAGGGAACAGACAACCTCGTACTATGATGAGGGACTAAATTCTACTGACGGCTAGGGTTTGACACAGTCACACCTTTCACCTCAGAGAAACACGACATGATTTCATTTCAAATGGAGAGAATCTTAATATTTCGTGTCTGCCCCTTAAACTCCTTTTGATTAGTTCTGACTAATTGGGATTTCGTTTTTGTGAATACGTCAGAAAATTTTGTAGCCCATAACATAGTTGTCGAGTTGGGCTTTCTTCTACAACTCCTTTAGGCTCAGCCCTATCTCCATTCTACCTCTTTGGGTTTTTTTCTCCTATGGATAGAGATGGTTCGGGCCCAAAGCTTTTTGCCCTTAATAAAGTTCATTTTATCCACACACATAAAAATAAATAAATAAAATAAAATAAAAGGGAAAATTGCACTTTCTTCATTTAACTGTTGGGTCCATCTCAATTCTCTCATTTATCTATAAAACCAAACAATGTCCCCCTTATGTATTGAAAATATGCAAATTGCCCCCACTGTCTAATTTTATGTTAAATCCAAGCTAAAATAATAGAATATTGTTATAGTATTTTAATATATAATGATAGATTTTGAGTATTATGACTAGAAATTAATAAAATATATAAAAACATTTCGTTAATTTTGTTGGAATTTAACATAAAATTAGACAATAGGGGCTATTTGCATATTTTTAATATATAAAGGTGGACATTGCTCGGTTTTATAGATAAATGAGAGAATTGAAATAAACCCATTAGTTAAAGGGGAAAAGTGCAATTTCCCAAAAAAAAAAAAAAGCGTTTCTTTATATATAAAATTAGACATCAATTACATTTATTCACACATCGATTTGTATATTTTTTTTCTACTAAAATTTGTAGTAACTTTAGCATTTTCCAAAATGTAATAGGGATTCTTATCAGACAACAAAAAATTAAAAATTGCTTTTTGTTCTCATTGCTCCAAGGCCGTGCAGTGTTTTATAACTTTGCTGGGTTTGCTAGTTTTGGGCTATTGGATAAATTAGCCCAAAACACCAACCAAAGGTATGTAGGGTGAAAATTTGTCAAAAAATGGCAACAAGTTGATAAGCTCGAAATTTTCTAAGTAGGTTTGTCTCTCCTTAAACATATATGTAAGAAAAACCAACTGCATATTTATGTGTATTGCTAATATATATATATATATATATATGTTCATTTGAGTTGTCACATAATGGGTATAGAAATTTGTGATAATGTGAGAGAGAAAAGAGAGAAGACATAAAAGTTTACATGATTTAGCGTTGTGACCTATATCTACAGAAGATGGCCCAAATATTTATGGAAGTCTATAGGAAAATGATGACAGATGTTGAAGTTAGAACGGATGTTTTGAATGATGAAGAAGCTTGTCAATTGTTTTGTCACGTAGGGGTTGTGGTTCGTTTGGAAGAAACTAAACCATTTGCCTCTAGCCATCAACTTAGTTGGAGCTGGTATGAGAAGAAAGACAAAGGTTGAGCTGTGGGATGATACCTTAAAAAGAGTTTCAAAGGTTAGTGCTTTCCTATATTCCTCTATATTTCCTGAGGACTTGTCAGTTGAAATAAGTGAACTAGTACAATATTGGTTGGCAGAAGTTTTGATACATGGACTACAATAACATGTGGATTCATTCAATAGAGGTATTGCTATGATTGAAAATATGAAGGACTCTTGTTTGGTGGGAGATGGTGTGGATGAGGGCATTGTGAAGATGCATGATGTTGTTCGTGATGTTTCCATATGGACTTTATCGTCTTTTAAGGATGGATTTCAGTCCCTTTTGTTGTGAAATGCTTGAAAAAATTAAGGGTTTTGATATTTTCACATCACTACTTTACACCATTTAAAATATGGATAATATTGTACACAATTTGTGAGCATGTTCAAATTTATGAATAATGATATTCACAATGGCACTTGGGTATTCAGCCCAGTGGTAATCCCCTCCCAAAAAACCCTTTCTATGAGGGTATGGGTTCGATCCTTGAGATCTTCAAAATATACGTGTGTGTGCATTTATATAAGAATTTTTATCATATTTAAAAAAAGGTCCTTTGGTCTGGTAAGGTCCATATCTTCTAACATTGTGGCCCGGGTGATGCGGTGTTTATAACTTTGCTCGGCTTGCTAGTTTTGTGCTGTTGGAAAAAAGCTGCTGCCCCCAAACACCAACCAAAGGCATCTAGAAGGGAAAATTTGTCAAAATAACTTCTTTCTTTTTTTTAATATTATTTTCCATAACCAAATGGAAAAAGATTGGAAGAAAAAAAATGAAGCTATAGGACCCAAATATGGCCCCGACCACATTGACAGGTGATAAGATCGAACATTCCTAAGCTACGTCCACTGCTAAAGCAATAATTGAGCCACCAAAATATGCTACTTCTCACAAAATGACAAATTCAATGACAATTCTGTTGAGTTTGAAGTGAATAAACTCACTAAGAAAACACTCTTTATTACAAATATTTATATTCACTCAAATACACCAGCTTACAACACATTACTCTTATATAAGACCACTTGTATACACCTCACTCTTTAGACACCTAAGCACTCACACTAAGACTTTACTCTTTGCTTTACACTACTTCACTTCACTTCACACTACACTTCACTCACTTCACACTAATACTTCACTCATACTTCACTAGTACTTCACTCTACTTCACACTTTCTTCACTCATACTTCACGCTTACTTCACTCTACTTCACACACAAAATGGGATCCATTACTTCCTATTTATACTAGCTTGAGAGTTTCTAGGACATTCTTGCATAATGGCAAAATCAACTCTTCACCAAGCTTCTAGCACATTCTTGTGTGTGGAAGTCTCTAGATAGTAGTATCTTGTAGAGACTTCTAGAGAGATAGACAAATTTCGAGAGAGGGTTCTAGAAATTTCTAGAGAGAAGGAGAAAACTCTAGAAAGCTCTAGAGAGAAGCTTCTAGAGAGACTTATAGAAATTTCTAAAAATCTCTAGATAGAGAGAGAAATTTCTAGAAAACTCTAAAGAGGATTCTAGAGAGAGAGAGAGGCGGTGCTTGATTTTTAACACTCCCCCTCAACATTGACTCTCTCTCAATTCCGCCTGGGTCGAAATTCCAAGTTGCTTTCTGAAACTTAGCTATGTTGAAGACTTTAGTGAGTATGTCTGCAACTTGGTCCTCTGTAAGGGTTGCATTTGCATACCTGTGATTAGCTTTATGATGTCTCATCAACCTTCTAAGTTGTGGTTGTGGACTCTCTTCTTTTTCTATAACTTCTTCTCGCCTTGGTTGATCCTCCTTTGGTGTCCTGTGGTGAACACCCGTCTGCCAAGGATTTTGGGTTATTTCACTAGATTCTAGCTCACCTTCATCTTCAAAAAATTGTATTTCTTCAATCGCCTTGGATTGATCTTTTCTTGATTGCTCCTCAATGCTTTCTGGCATCTTTTCTTCAATCTCTTTTAAGACTGGCAATGTTGCTTTGTCTTCTGACCACCATGAAGATGCTTCATCAAATATCACATTCCTTGAAGTGTAGCAATGACCAGTCATATCGTTTGAGCATCCTGAGTCAACGATCCAATCTTCTCTATAATTGACTTGTTCTGGATTAGCCACTGCAAATGCCATCTCTTTGTCTTCTTCCACGATGGAAGTTGCTGCCATCTCTTCTTCTTCAGTAGGCTTTATCATGGAAAATAATGCTTCGGCATCCCATTCTTCTTCACTATCACCTTCTTGGTTTGTGAATGCCGCAGTGTTTCCTTGAGCTGTTCTCCTCTTGAATCGACAATCTCGAGAAAAGTGGCCCATTTTTCCACAATTGAAACACTTAAGATTGCTATTTTTGTATCCAGTGGATTGTTACTCATTATTGTCGCAAGATTCTTGAGCTCCTTGTTCTTGAGAGCTTTTTTCATATTTTCTATTTATATTTTCATTATTTCTTTTCTTAGATCCTACATTAAATCTTCCCTTGGGTCGGCCTATGTTTTTGCCGCTAAAGAGTGCTTCCTCTTCACTCTTTAGTGAGACCTCAACCATTTGCTTGACCATCGCTTCTTGGTCAGCTAACAAATTTTCTAATTCTACTAATGATGGTTGGACTGGCCAACCTTGTACGGCAGCTATAAAACTTCTATATTCGGGTCTCAACCCATAAATGATTATTCTTCTTATTCTTGATTCAGAAATATTTGATGCAGGATCTAATTCAGAGATTTCACAACAAAGAGACTTTACCTTGGTGAAGTATTGAGTAATAGTCATATTCCGCTGCGCTATTGACATTAG
This sequence comes from Fagus crenata, assembly GCA_014362285.1. Taxonomy (NCBI): domain Eukaryota; kingdom Viridiplantae; phylum Streptophyta; class Magnoliopsida; order Fagales; family Fagaceae; genus Fagus; species Fagus crenata. Next base: position 34,189 of record BKZX01030498.1, on the reverse strand, counting down.
CTCATTCTCGAGCAGCTGTAGTCTCACATTATTCTTCTTTGAGAACAATGTTGCAAAGGTGTCCCATGCTGCTTTTGGTGTGTCTGCACGCCTGATGTGCTCCAACATTTCTTCCTCGATACTTGTCTTAATCGCAAACATAGCTCTCCCAGCTTTAACCTTCCACTTCTGTAAAGCCTGAACATTGTCAGGAGGTGTGGTTTCACTGCCAGCCATAATCTCCCACAAATCTTGCCCCTGCAAGTAAGACTCCATGCAGGTTGACCACATGTTGTAATTCTGGTTGTTAAGCTTTTTAACGCTACCAACGGCTTGGAGTTCTGCCATCGCGACTTGGTGAAAACTCTCACACCACCAAGTAAGCTTGGTCCTAGACCACGAGCTTCACAGTCCCAGACTATGCACGAGCAAAAAAGCGCCTCCAAAAATATTTCCGTAGACACCACAGAAACGGTCCCTGACCGCCTAGCTTTGATACCAGATTGTTGAGTTTGAAGTGAATAAACTCACTAAGAAAACACTCTTTATTACAAATATTTATATTCACTCAAATACACCAGCTTACAACACATTACTCTTATATAAGACCACTTGTACACACCTCACTCTTTAGACACCTAAGCACTCACACTAAGACTTTACTCTTAGCTTTACACTACTTCACTTCACTTCACACTACACTTCACTCACTTCACACTAATACTTCACTCATACTTCACTAGTACTTCACTCTACTTCACACTTTCTTCACTCATACTTCACTCTACTTCACACACAAAATGGGATCCATTACTTCCGATTTATACTAGCTTGAGAGTTTCTAGGACATTCTTGCATAATGGCAAAATCAACTCTTCACCAAGCTTCTAGCACATTCTTGTGTGTGGAAGTCTCTAGATAGTAGTATCTTGTAGAGACTTCTAGAGAGATAGAGAAATTTCTAGAGAGGGTTCTAGAAATTTCTAGAGAGAAGGAGAAAACTCTAGAAAGCTCTAGAGAGAAGCTTCTAGAGAGACTTATAGAAATTTCTAGAAATCTCTAGATAGAGAGAGAAATTTCTAGAAAACTCTAGAGAAGATTCTAGAGAGAGAGAGAGAGGCGGTGCTTGATTTTTAACAAAGTCTCCCTAATGATTTTCTTAGAAATGATTCTTTTAAGCTTGTGGCATCTTTCAGAGTAAAATATCCGGCATTATGGAAGTGGTTGTGTCTAATATCTTTTTTTTTTTTTTTTTTGATTGAGGTTGTGTCTAATATCTAGTGTAGGTTCAATGCATAAAGTGGACGGCTTGTCTGTTTTCTCACACACTATTCTAAGATTAAGAAAACCGTCAAACTTTAATTAAAAATATGAGCAAATTACTACTCACGGTCTAATTTTTTATTAAATCCATTATAATGATGTATTAATATGTAATGATAGATTTTGAGTATTATTATTTGAAATTGACTAAATAAATATATAAATATATATATATATATGTATATGTGTGTGTGTTTTAATTTTGCTTAGATTTAACATAAAATTAAACAGTTAAGGATTATTTGTTTATTTTCAATACATAAAAGAATCATTGTTCGGTTTTACAGATGATGATAAATTGACATAGACCCAATAATTAAAGAGGAAAAGTACATTTTATCATACAAATAATCAATGTTAAGCCAAAGGACTCTGTAAACTTAATATAGTGGGTAAATCAAATCCACTGTTGGTCGGATTTGTTTGCCTTTTGCCTGTTGTCTTTTTATTGACAAACTTGGGATGGCAAGTTAGCTTCTTTTTAGGTAAAATAATGCATCGTTGCCCAACGAGCCGTGTTGGGAGAAAATTAGTCCAATACATATGTCGTTTACATTATTGTTCAAATTATGTTTAGTATAAATTAGCAACAACAAAAAAAAAAAAAAAAAAAAATGTTTAGTATAACCAACTTTAATTTCAGGGTTGACATTATTGTTCAAATCATGTTAGGTGTAACAAACTTTAATTAATGGGTTTACATTATTGTTCAAATTATGTTAGATGTAACCAACTTTATGGGTTTCATAGTCAAACGGAATGCTAATTCTCATAGAATGATATTACTAAAGAGGGACCAATAAATTAAGGGCAACACTATATGCACAATATTTTTTACAATAGTTAAGATGACAGATTTTATTATTTCTTATCTAGAACAACGCTTAACACATCAACAATTTGTGAAATATTTTGTGGAAGTAGAATTACTGATAAAATAATGGTGTTTTTTTATCTGTTTCTTTAGATCATTTTGCTTAATGAAAACTGGCACTCTTCTCTAGACTCTAGGCTCTAGTTCTTTGGTTGTGAATTCATTGAAGTTTCTGGCATGTAAGAGTCACTCGAGCAGACTAGTTAAACCACAATTTTCTCTATTTGTGGAGAGCAAAACCCAAAAATGATGTTCCGACATACTACTTTCAAGCTTTCCATCTATCCTAAATGCTATAGTAGCTCTCTACATAAGGAGAGCTACTGTAGCTCTCCACTTTAATAAAAAAAAAATGATTTAATCTCACATATTTTAATCTATCACATTTCTCTCTCTTGCCTCTCACCTCTCTCCTCCCTCCTCTCATCCCAGAAATTTTAAATGAGAAGAGAGAGAAAAAGTTAAAATAAAAGAATGAAAATATTATTTTAATAAAAGTTTAAAAAAGTGATTAGCTACATGGAAAAAATGGTTAGCTACATGAGGGTGAGAAAGTAGAGTCCCGTGGAGATGCTCTAAGTGGTGACTATTATATTTAGGAGTAGTTCATTAGTGGCAGAAACTGAACATGCCTTCTCTGTGGCTTTAGCAATTCTAACTGTTAAACTCCAATTAAAAACCCATCAAGGCGTGTCGAGAGAAAATTGGTCAAATACATTTTGTAAAATCAATTTTTTTTTTTTTTTACTTTTTGTTAACCTCATGATATGTTGACACATAAGTATTTGAGCTCTCAGAAATTTACACGTCATCACTATTTTTTTAATTTAATTTTTTAGTTAAAACTTCCCCACCTCCTCGACTAAAAAACTAGGGAAACAACGCATAAACCCTCTTCTTCTCAACTACAGCATACAAACCATACCCACCTTCTCTCTCATTTCAAACCCTCTTTCTTCTTCTTTGAACCCCCCTTCTCTCAGTCTTTATCTTTCTCAATCCCCAAGTCCATAATTGTTGCAACTTCACCGTCCAAAACCCATACTGCCGATCTCACCCTTTCATCCTAGAGCTGCCACAACAATCACAACACCACCGCTGTCCTCAATTACCAACAATTCGAGCTCTAGCCCTCTACTGCTTCGTTCACACAAGGTTGGCTCTATATAACAATAGTCTCTCTCTCTCACACCTTTTATTTTTATTTTTTTTTATATACATATCCCAATCCATGGTTTTTTTTTTATTAATTAGATTATCAATTGAGGTTTGAATACTTTTGAGCCTTCTGCTGCTTCTTGATTTTGTTTGTAATATCTTCTTTAAAATTATTATAATTTTGTTCTTTGTTGCTTTTGTGCCTAGATTGATTTCAGTTCATTGAATAACCAAACAAGGTTTGTGTATCCAATCCGTTTGACATGAGTCTACATCATATCTTAATTTGCTAATTTATATAAGAAATAATGTATTTGAAATCATCATGGAAATTGGGAAATAAAACACGATAATATACTGATTGAGGTTTGATGCTTTTTACTGAACCAAAAACGAGTTTTGATGCTCACACGTTGCTTTTAATCTTGATTTATTTGTCCATCCTCTATGTGAATTACATCCATGTCTCCACCTAGAGACATGATGTCGGGTCAATTTTGATGAGGGTTGAATAGTGTAGTAGTGAAAAAGGTTGTCGAACCATAGGAAGATTGAAATTCAAGAAACACTTTTAAATGAGTAAAAATAAAGAAAATAATATTTTGAGATTTGTAAAAAACTAATAATTAAGATTAAAAGAAATACGATGGGCAAAGATGCATAAACTTCAGGTTCATCCACTTTATAAGAATACTGTTAATTCAATTAAATCATGTGATAACTCAATTGATGGTTTCTCATTACGAACCATTAATTAATCGGAAGATTTGCAATAAATATTTGTTAAATAATTCTAAAATAAATTTCTCTAAAGGTTGTGCATTGATTAAAGCATAAAATCAATAACTACACCGGAAAAATCATAGACAATGATATACTCTTAAGCAATAATACAACAAACGATAATATCTAATGCAATTAAAGTTCTATATTTGATAAATCTAGGGTTCTTATATTACTATAAGAAAAGTCTAACTGAACTTATGAAACGGTCCAGACCCTAAAAGTTCTAAATGCAATTAAAGTTTTGTATTTGATAAATCTAGAGTTCTTACATTTCTTTTTTCATAGCAAGTTTAGTTTTCCTAAAAGAGTAAGGTGTCAGTGTAATTTTCCCAATGTAAATTCTCACCAAATGGTTTTAGTAAGTGGGTGCCACATGGAAATTCTTAAAAAAAAAAAAAAGTATAAAAAATAACTTTCGTTGTTTTAAATTTGGACTCTGAGTAAAGATACAAACATAACAAATTGTTACAATATTTTCACAATTGTTGAGGTGACTTGTTAGTAGTAGATAAAGTGATATCACTATCAAATCCAGATTAGAACTAATAAAAACTTATCAACTTATTATGAAAAAAGAAAAGGGAAAACCAACAAAGTGCTGCCTCACGTGAATGAATTCGAATGACCCGCCAAATCCTTTAGTTTGGACTTTGGAGCAAGATAAAACCAGCAAAGTGCCTACCAGTTGCCTCGCATGAATGACCCAAATCTTTTGGGTTAATAAATGCACAATATTAGTGTTCCCCAATCAAAAATGGTTGAAATGAAAAGCAAGAACTACATGATATTCTACCTACTAAAGTAAATTTCTTTGAAAGGAAAATTAGCTTTACATACTCCTGTGAATTGTGCGAAGAAGAACCTGAGACATGTATTCATGTATAATGGACTTGTTTGGAAACGCAATCAGATTAGAGAATGATACCAGGCATAACAAGCTTGTTGAAACATCAATATGCAACGTGGAAGAATTTGATTTTTGGGGTTTTAAAACAGTAGCAATTGTTCCTTAAACTAATATCCATTATCTCTTGGCTTCCATGGAACAATATAAATGCAAGATGAGCGAGGGAAAAAGTTATGAACCATTCAACTCTGATATAACATGGAATGAACCTTTATCAACAGTTCCAAGTAGTTAAGGAGGGGAGATCTTTAGAGCACTTATGCAGTTCTGTGCAAGAGAGCTCTATATTCGAGGAAAGAGGGCAAAACCTTTAATTTCTTTGGGGTTTTATGTGGGGTTTTGTTGTTATTGCTATTAATTTGTTTGTTTTGGACTGAATCTATATTTTATGGTGCTTTAGTCCTTTTTCTTGGTTTTTTCTTGGTGGTGGCCTCATCTAGTTGGCACCTATTCTTTGTTGGGTATATTTTTTGTACATAATTTTTTCTAATAGAATTATTCTGCCTTTTTTTTTAGAAAAAAAAAAAAAAAAATGAAAAGCAAGAACTTTTTCAAAAATCAAAGTTTTTATTTATGATTAAAAATCAATTTTTTATTAGATGGTTAAGCCGAAAAATCAGGACGGGATCTAGGTTCCCTCTCGTGAATGGTTAAAAAAGAAAGAAAAAAAAAAAAAAAAAAACCATTTAGACAGTCACCCAACAACCCATTTAATGAAGTACTAGTTCCAGTTCTCTTAATGAAACTTTGAATCTCATTTGTGATTGAAGGCAACAGCAAAAACCAAACGGCGACGGTAAAACCCTCCCCACGTCCAGTGAACTAGCCACTTCTCTAGTTCTTTGGCTGTGAATTCTTTGAAGCTTTTGGCATCTCACGTACCAAAATTTCCGGCATGCAAGTGGCAGGTGCGGCTGTTGGTGCAGTATTGGGACCAATTTGCAACCTTCTCTGTGGCTGTGTCAGTTCTAAGATGACCACCACTCTTAATCTCCCATCAAACCTTGATGTTTTGGTCAAGGACATGAAAAGCCTTGTGGATCGTAGAGTGTACGTCAAAAATGAGAAGGAAGCAGCTGAGAAAGAAGGAAAGGAAATACTAGGTGAAGTCGTAACTTGGCTTGAGGACGTGGAAAAGCTTGAGCTTAAAGTGAACCCGATTCAGGAAGAGATGGTCAACAAGAAGAAGCCTTCTGCATGTTTCTTAAATTGCAATAAGCGGTATAGAGCAAGCAAGGAAGTAGAAGAAATACTGGAAGAGATCAAAAGGCTTCTACAAGCTAGAAGTTTCGATTCTGGTGTGGCTTATACAACTAGAAGACCCAGAGCAGTGGAGCACATTCCTGGACCTTCAATGAGTCAAACAACTGCATTAAAAGCTTTAGACAAAACAATGAGTCTATTGTTTGACGATAGATATCGGACGATTGGTATTTGGGGACTGGGAGGGGTAGGCAAGACTACTCTAGTGAGGACCCTCAACAATCAGCTCAACACTACTTCAACGCAGACTTTTGGCATCGTCATTTGGGTTACCGTTTCCAAAAATTTGGACATTAAAAATGTCCAGGCACAAATAGCTCAGAGATTGAATTTGAAAACGGAAGAAAGTGTGCAGAGAATGGCTATTCTACTTCATCAGAGGCTTGAGATGGAGGAAAAGTTTCTACTCATTCTAGATGATGTTTGGGAGAAAGTTGATTTGAACACTTTGGGTGTCCCACAGCCTGAAGTTCATAAAGGTTGTAAGATCATATTGACATCTCGACGTATGGAAGTCTGTAGGAAAATGATGACTGATGTTGAAGTTAAAATAGATGTTTTGATTGATGAAGAAGCTTGGCAATTGTTTTGTGAAAAGGCAGGGGATGTGGTTCATTTGGAAGAAATTAAACCATTAGCGGAAGCAGTTGTTAGAGAATGTTGTAGATTGCCACTGGCCATCATCGTAGTGGGAGCTGCTATGAGAAGAAAGACAAAGGTCGAGCTGTGGGATGATACCTTAAAACAGTTGGGAAGCTCAGTGCCTTGTATAGAAGGCATTGAGGCTGAGGTCTACAAGCCATTGAAGTGGAGTTACGACTCATTACAAGGTAACAACATAAAATCTTGTTTCCTATATTGCTCTTTGTTTCCTGAGGACTTCTCAATTGAAATTAGTGAATTAGTACAATACTGGCTGGCGGAAGGTTTGATAGATGAACAACAATACTATGTAGATTCAATCAATAGAGGAATTGCTTTGATTGAAAATCTGAAAGACTCTTGTTTGTTGGAAGATGGTGCCCGTGAGGGTACTGTGAAGATGCATGACGTTGTACGCGATGTTGCTATATGGATTGCATCATCGTCTGAGGATGGATCTAAATCCCTTGTTCTTTCACGAATTGGGTTGAGTGAGATTTCAGTTGGGGAGTTTTTAAATTCAAATTCTCTCAAAAGAGTTTCTTTCATGAATAACAGAATAACAAGGCTACCTGATTGCGTGATAAAATGTTCAAAGGCCTCAACTCTACTACTACAAGGCAATCGTGCCCTTGAGATAGTTCCTGACAGATTCTTGCAAGGATTTGAAGCACTGAGGGTCTTGAATCTCAGTGGAACCTACATCCGGTCATTGCCTCTTTCTCTACTTCAACTTGGTGACCTCTGTGCTCTTCTCTTAAGCAATTGCGTCCATCTTGCAGAATTACCCCCCCTGGGTGGGCTTCGTAGACTTCAAGTGCTTGATCTTAGTCTGAGTGGTATCAAAGAATTGTCAAGAGGGATGGAAAACTTGTGCAATTTAAGGCAATTGAACTTATCCCACACTCGCAACCTAAAAACCATCCAAACTGGAATTTTATCTAGCTTGTCCTATTTAGAGGTTCTAAATATGGCAGGGAGTGCGTATTATTTGATTTTGAAGGGAGAGGAGGGAAAGGAAGAAGAAGGCCGAACAACTTTTGAAGAGCTCAGATACCTTGATCGATTACTTATTGTATCCATAAGATTGAATAGGGTCCCACATCTCACCTTTGAAGATCTTTCTTGGATAACTAGATTAAGAGGATTTCAATTTTTCATTGGTCCAGAAAGAGGCTTCCGCACAAGAATCACAACTACAAATGACAAAAGGGTGATTATCGGTGGTGTCTCGTTGAATTTCTTACAAGAATCGATTAGGCAGTTATTGGATATTGCAAAGTCTCTGGTCTTTGATGAGTGTCAGGGATTGTATGAAATTCTTAAAGAGTTGTTCAATGTCAGAGGCTTTGCTAATTTAAAATCGCTTACTATTACAGGATCTTCCATGGGTTTACAGCCAAGATTGGATGGCGACTATGATCCATTACCAAATTTGGAGGAACTTGCTCTTTATCGTGTGGATGGATTAGCAAGTATTTCATATCTAGTAAAAATTCTTGGGCTGAGATTTCTTAGACTAAAATCAATTAAAGTGGATGATTGTTCTGGTATGAAATGTCTTCTCGAATTTGCTGACCGCAAGCTGACCCTGCCAAACCTAGAAGTAATCAAGGTGGACACCTGTGAGAACTTAGAGAGTCTCTTTTTTAATGAGAAGCCAAACCTACGGACATTGGAATTGGAGAACCTTCCCAAATTAACAACTCTTGGCGAAGAAACATGGCCATGTATAGAGCAGATTGGAGTGTTCAGGTGCAATAGTCTCAGAAGGTTGCCTCTTACTAAACAAAATGCAGGTACCATAAAAGAAATAAAAGGAGACTCAAAATGGTGGGATGCATTGCAGTGGAATGATGGTGAAACCAAATCAACTCTTCTGCCTTATTTCCGTCCAACTCTGCCTAAGTCCTTGGGATTTGGTGGCACAATAATGGTGCGGGCACAATGTGGCCCTTGTGATTGTGTTTGAAAATTGAACGATGAACCAGCAAGTGAGTTCAGATTTTTTTTATTATCTTAGGATGAGAGTACTAATAAGTTAAGAGAGTTTGTTCATTATTTGAGTGTCAGTATCAATGGTTGTATTGAGTAAGTTAAGAAAAGATTTTTTTTGAGTTGCGTGTAATAATTTTTAAAGTTGTGAAAGAGTTCAAGTTGTGATATATATCTTTGATATTGAATTTCGGTCCAAGTTAACTTTAATTATGTTGAGATCCCATTGTATGTTTTTAATTTCTTGTTTGTATGGATATGCTTATACTAATCACAAAAAAAAAAAAAAAAAAAAATCGTGCTACAATTTCCTTTCTCTTATATCAAATTTTCAGAATTACAGGAAATAACAAATAAATTGTACGTTTCGTTTTAGACAACGTGTTAAAAGCACTACACTTTCAACTTTTTCCTTTTCTTGGTTTTTTCTTCATTATTCAAAGATGATCAATATTAAGTTTGTCAAAATCGTGATTATGTAGATCCTACGATCCTATCCTATAAAATCGATCTAGATCGGTACAAGATCGTTTAGGAGGTGGAATAGTAGTAGAATTGCGAGTTGGGTTGTATAATCGCAATTCTACGAGGATTACGATACTACCTACTATCATGGCTTGAATGGGTATTTTTTGGTTGGGTTATTTTCTTTTTGGGCCTCCAATCCGAGCTTCAGTCAGTTTTCCCTATGTTATCCACCCGAAGGCCCCAAAAAAACCCAATAAAATAAGAAAACAAAGACAAAAACAAAAACAAAAGTTTAATAAAAATTTAAGACACCTTTTTTACATTTCTAAAGAAGTCTGAAGACTCAAATTGTTTCGCTCAAGCGAACCGTCTTTTGCTTAACTATCTAGCAAACCTAAAATGGAGTGACGTTACACGAAACTTCACTCGATTGTCACTTCACTCAACTTGAACGAGAAGAAATGCAATTAAACAAACTCTTGCAGAAAAAAAAAAAAAAAAAAATTACCATTTTGGTCCTCAGCCTATTGTCTTTGTATCAAAATGGTCTCTAACCTTTTAAATGTGTCAATTTGGTCATTAACCTTTCATCTATGTGTCATTTTGGTCTCTGTCGTTAAGTGAAGGATGAAAAATACCGACGTAGCTAACAATTTTATTAAAATAATATTACAGGTTGACATGGTATGCCAACTCAAAAAAAAAAAAAAAAAAAAAAAAAAAAAAAAAAATACACTATTAATAAAACTCCATTGGAGATTGAAATAATATCTGCACACCTGAGGGAAAAGGGACAGAGTGTAACTCAAAACTCAAACCTCCATTGGAGAATGAAATTAATTCAAATGTGACTAAAATGAAATCACAATAAGGAGGCAGAATGAATTTCAATATTTGTAAAAATGCGTCACTCAAAAACCACCCCCAAGAGCTTGGTAACTTAGATTGTACAAGCAAATGAAAGTTTGTGGCATAATCATATACTATCGATGATTCTCCAAATAAAATGCCGATTGATTTCTTTAACAGATCCAAAGCCAATCAATACTAATATGCTCAGTAATAGAAAAAGAACATACCTCTAATCAAACTCACCACCTTCGTTTTCACAATGATTCTCCATTAATTTTCAGGCCATGTTTGTGTGCAGGCCTTGTTTGGGCCTCTTAAGCTCTCTATATTATTTACAATCTCAAGACAGTCTTCGTTTATGTGCTGTCACTATTATTTACAAAGCCCTTGCTTGGTCTCCACTAGCATCCATCCAAGGCCTATTACATTCACTTTCTTCACTGCCATTGTGAAATTCTGCTGAGGATTGCACGCTATGGTAAACAGGAGCTCATGGATCTCACATATGCCCCAAGCCCACCTATATGATTCTTCAATTTTTTTTTTTTTTTTTTTCGTTTTTTTTAGAAATTCTAATCTAAACTCACACACATGTATATTTTGAAAATCCTGGGTTCGAATCCACACTCTCATAGAGGGGTGGAGCTTTTTGAAGAGGGAGATTATCACTGGATCAAATACTCAAATGGCGTATGATTCTTCATTAACCACGATTAGTGAGAAAAGTCTCTTCAACCCTCCATAGTCTAGACGGGATATGATATGCGTGTTGGGTCTATATTCTAACACAAATTTTTTGTTTTTTGTTTTTCCATGTCCTTTTGGTACATGTTAAATAGGCCATATCCAAGAAAATGGCTCCGCTTGACCAATGACAATTTTGTGACACGAACATCAATAAGATAGAATTGAAATATGACGTTAAAGCTTAAACTGGTAAATCATTTGGTCCGAGAGGCAGTGAATTCTTTTAAGCTTGTGGCATCTCACAGACTCACTTTGTAAAATATCCGGCATATGGAAGTGGTTGTCTCTAATTTCTAGTGTAGGTTCAGTAGTGGCATAAACTGGGCGGCTTCTTTGTTGGCTCACACACTATTCTATGATCAAGAACGCTGTCACTCAAACTCCAACAAGTAAAAATATCATTGTTCAGCCAAAAGACTATAGTTTACCTCAAATCGGGTTTGAAGAAATCTTTCTCTAACCTAATACGTGGCAATTAAATAGATCATTTATCTGTATTTTTAGTCACATGACATTTTTAATGAATTATGTGACTTTGATCATGTGACTTTTTTAAATAAGAGCAAAACTTAGATACAGTATCTTATATACTGTTTGTTAGGTTCCCTCTCTAAAATTAAGACACCTGGCTGTATCTAACACCCAACAAACGGGGTTAATACTCATCCATATCTTTTCTTTTTTACCTTTTTTCTTTTTCCCACCCTTATCTTCTTCTTCCTCCTCTATCTCTTCTCTCTCTTCTGCCACCACCATAGGCCACCACAACAACCAACTCCAGCAACTAACTCGTTCTTAGAGACCCACGAAACCCACATTTCAAACTCATAAACCCAAACACCATCAACGTTCTCTTTTTCTTCACCCATGGCTGCTTCCGGCAAAGTATCCAACCCATAAGATGATAGTTTTGGACATTCTTTCAGGCAGTAATCTATGAAGTTGTATCTATGAAGATATTCAGACCACCTTCTAAATATGATTTGTCCAGTCCACTCCAAGCAATTTATTGAATCTGGAGATTTAAACTAGTTTATCTTCTTGAGATTGAGGAAGTACCTGGGGAGAAAGCTGAAGCCTTTGGCAATAGGACCTATGCAGAAAATTTCCCCTGACTTCTTGAGGCTAACAACAATCCAATCAGAGAAAACAAACATAAAGAGAGCACTTATATCCAATGTGTGAAGCAGCCATGGGTGAAGAAAAAGAGAACGTTAATGGTGTTTGGGTTTGTGAGTTTGAAATGTGGGTTTCGTGGGTCTCTAAGAATGATTTACTTGCTGGATTTGGTTGTTGGTGGGACTGTGGTGGTGGCAGAAGAGAGAGAAGAGATAGAGGAGGAAGAAGAAGATAAGGGAAGGAAAAAAAGAAAATAAAAGATATGGGTGAGTTTTAACGCCGTTTGTTGGGTGTTAGATACAGCCAGGTGTCTTAATTTTAGAGAGAGAACCTAACCAACAGTATATAAGGTACTGTATCTAAGTTTTGCCCTTTAAATAATACACGTATCTAATCTATTTAATTAACACGTAATGAGTTAGAGTTAAACTCCGTGTTAAATTTAATATATTGGGTAAATCAAACCCACTATTAATAGGATTTGTTTGCCTTTTGTCTTTTTAGTGACAAACGTGGGTGGTGATTGCCTTTAGGTACAATAATGTGCATCGTTTTTTTTCTTTTTCCTTTTTGCTAAGCAATAATGCATCGTTTTTTTTCTTTTTCTTTTTTCCTAAGCAATAATGCATCGTTGTCCACCAAGGCGTGTCGTCGGAAGAAAATTGGTCCAATGCATTTGTCGTTTACATTATTGTTTTAACTATGTTTGGTGTAACCAATTATATGGGTTGCATAGTGAAATAGAATTCTAATTCTCATAAAATGATTTTACTGAAAAAAGCACCAATAATGGTTTTTTTTTTTTTTTAGATCGTTTTGCCTAGTGAAAACTAAACTTGCACTCTTCTCTAGGCTGTAGTTCTTTGGCTGTGAATTCATTGAAGTTTCTGGCATCTCACGTAGTAAAATTTCTGGCATGCAAGTGGCGGCTATTTTTTTTTTTTTTTTAATGAATATTTATTAGTTCAGTAGTGGCAGAAACTGGACACACCTTCCCTTCTCTGTGGGTCTAGCAATTCTAACGTTTAAACTCCAATTAAAAACCCAGTAAGCTTAATATAGTCGGCTGAGAAACACGGTTAACTCTTTTGGTACGGATACCAATCATACAATAATTCTTATAAAATTAGAATACATATACAACAAGGCAAATATATTTATTAAACATATTTTGTTATATATTATTATCCATAATTTTTTCATATCTTCTTAAATATATTTTTTTCATGTCGTTATTGCTCATTATGTTTAGTGAAACCAACTTTATGGATTGCATGGACGAATGGAATGTAAATTCTCATCAATTTGCATGTTTTACTGAAAAGCCCCCCATAATTATTTTCTTGGATTTGTTTCTTTTTTATCGATCGCTTGTGAAAACTAGTAATCTTCTATAGTTCTTTCAAGCTTCTAGCATCACACGTAGCAAAAATTTACGGGATGGAAGTGGCGGATGCAACTGGCCAGCATCTCCGTGGCTATGTCTGTCCTAAGTTAAATTTTTGAAAATACTCTCATTGAAAAAGTAAATTTTCTAAAAATATACCAACTGTTAATGGATAAATCTCATATTGTTTAGAAATGTTAAATATTGTTTAATGTTGTTCTATAAATAGAACCTCGCAACATATTATAACTAATTCAATAACATAGAGATGTAGCCTATCAAGACTTTATCCTGTGGACGTAGATCATTTATTTACTGTTATTCTCCATTTATATTTCTATTAGATTATAGATTTCCACACTCATTGTCTTTACATATGACTGAGTTTTCCATCCAAATTAACCCCAATTTATACGAAGTGGTTATTGGGCGTACAACTTTGTCTAATTAGAGTGTAAATTGTTATACGGAGTGGGTATTGGGCGTACAACTTTCTCCATTTAAACAAATGTCAAAGCGATGACAATCTGTAAGGTTGATATCTCACAAGAATCGATTAGGCAGTTATGCGCTATTGCAGAGTCTCTGATCTTTATTAATTGTCAAGGACTGGATAGAAAGATTATGGACTTGGACATTAATAATATCTGCATGTTTTTGAAGTCACTTGAATTTCATTCAATGAAATTTAACAGGAGTTCAAGGCCAAATGGAGGATTGGCTGCCGACTGTGACCTACTACCAAATTTGGAGGAATTTACTCTTTACAGTCTAAAAGGACTAGAAAGTATTTTAGACCTACTTGGTTATTGTAGAAAACCTTAATCTAAAGCAAATAACAATGGAGAAATATTTAGAGAGATAGAGAAGAGATAGTGGAGGCTAGGGTTTCATGTTGTTCAGCTATGTGAGCCTATGTCCATAGGATGAAGCCCAATGGTTACATCTTTATTAATATTTTCTTAGTGTGTTTACAATACTTGTGTGAGGTTCTATTTATAGGACAACTATAAATAATAATAAACACATATAATCAATGTGGGATACAATGAAATTTATTCCTTAACATTCTCCCTCAAGCTCAAGGTGTAATTGGAATGGAACCTTTGAGTTTGGTAACAAAAGAATAGCTCAAATATCTTAGCTCAACTTGGCTTGGCTTGTATCTCGGTTTGATGGCTCAGATCTCAACTTAGAGGCTTGGTGGCTCGAATTTTGGCTTAGGGACTTAGAGCTTGGCTTGGACGGATCATGGTTTAATGGCTTGAATCACGACTCAGTGGCTCAAAGGCTCCAATCTTGAAACGGTCTTGGCTTGGGATCTCAGCTCAGTGGCTCGATGGCTTGGATCGATCTCGGCTCATGAAAATAAAATCAAAAAGTATATCCCACATTTTTTTTTTTAATTTTGAAATTCGAATTTTTTTTTCCTCAAATTTTGAATTTCAAAATTTGAATTTTGAAATTTTTTTTTTTTTTTTTTTTCTTACTGGTCAATGCTAGTTTTCTCTTTTTTATTTTTG
>BKZX01030498.1:0-19066 GCA_014362285.1 Fagus crenata | reverse complement strand
TGGCTTGGCTCAATCTCGGCTCATGAAGATAAAATCAAAAAGTATATTCCACATTTATTTTTTTTGTTGAATTTTCGAATTTTGAATTTTGAAATTCGAAATTTGATTTTTTTTTTTTAATATCGCAAATAAAATAAAAGGCATACAAAGGAAAATAAAAGGATTTTTTTTCTTCATTGGTTTGCTAGATTTCTGCCTCTTTTATTTTATTTTATTTTTTTTGAATATTGCAAACAAAAATAAATAAAAAGAAAATGCAAGCAAAACAGACTTTTTTTTTTTAATTTATTGAAAATAAAAATAAAAAATAAAAGATACCAGGTCAAGCAAACCGTGGGTCGAGCAGCGGGTCAAAGATACAAGTAGGGCTGACATGGCAGGGAGTATGATATGGTGCGCGTGAAGCGCGTGGATCTGATGGTGCAGCACGTGATCGGACAGCTGGAAATTTGACCGGTGAGTGGTGGCATGTCCACCGTTGGATCAGGTCAATTTTTGCGGTGTTGGAACAAGGGGCGTCCAATGTACTGAATGGTGGTATTTGATTTGTGATTTTATGACTGTAGACACCAGATCTGGAATGTGGTGATTGGTTGCACAATGAGGACTTTACAGGTATTTATTTTTTATTTTTTTGAGAAAGGTGTGGAAGCAAAAATGACAAAACTGAGAATGGTTGGACTTTATTTTGGTGTAGAATTAATGTGAGAAAATTGGCCAAAGGATCAATGAACGTAAGTTCTTGAATGGCTCTGATACCATGTAGAAAACCTTAATCTAAAGCAAATAACAATGGAGAAATATTTAGAGAGATAGAGAAGAGATAGTGGATGTTAGGGTTTCACGTTGTTCGGCTATGTGAGCCTACGTCCACAGGATGAAGCCCAATGGGCTACATCTTTATTAATATTTTCTCAATGTGTTTACAATACTTTTGTGGGATCATATTTATAAGACAACTATAAATAATAATAAACACATATAAGCAATGTGTGATACAATCAGGGTCGGCCCCAAGGTTTGGGTTGCCCCAGCCCGCCCCAATTTTGGTTGCCCACTTATTATTAAAAAAAAAAACATAAAAATATAAAAGTCCAAATTTTTTTTAATACAAAATCAAGGTTAAATTGTGTTTTTAGCTTAAATTACATAGAAATCGAATCCATTAGTGATTTTATTATTGTATCTTTTTGTTACTTGACTTTTCTATTATAAGACTTGAAATTTTGTTTTTGAGACCTTATTTAGTTCTTGTTATTCTCATTCTTTATCATATTAGTACCTATAACCTATATAATATTATCATCCCGTTTCACATAATAAAAAATTATGTTCTAATCTAAATATCCTTCCTACAAACCATACAAAATTAATACTAAGTGATAAAAATAATTATTAAATAAACTCTTTCAAAAAAAAAAAAATTGCATTGCCCACAAAGCACATGGCAAATTGATAAAGTCCACAAGTAGACCACATTGGCCGGCCCCAATCCCCATTCACACAATCACACAAACACAACACTATCTAATTTTTAATGAAAGCAACAACAAAAAACTTCTCGTTGCAAGCCTAACTCTCGAGTCCTGCTTGCGGTAGAAGACAAAACTTGCCTTTTGTGCAAGAGTTTCATCTTTATCTTTTCATTCTTGTCTTGTTTTTTTCTTGTTTTCTTTTCTGCATGACGTCTGCCTCTTAAGTTTTACTCTCGGTAGAGGACAAAACTTGCCTTTTGTGTTAGAGACTCACCTTTATTCCACTGTTTGCCTTTGTTTTGTCCTCTTAGTCTCCTTTTCCTGGGGAGTGGTTTTTTCAGTATCAATGGCAGACGAGCTTGAAGAAATGTGTCGTCGTATGAACCTATCTGACCAGGAGAAACACCATATTCTCTTTCAGAAGGATAGGTTTTCAAAATCCCATCAGGAGGCAAAGTATAGTATACTATTCAAATTGCAAACTACTCGTCAGTTCAATGGCGAAGCTTTTAAGAAGACGGTAAGGGAGTTGTGGTCGGTGCATGGAGGTTTGACAGTGTCGGAAATTGACGATAATCTTTTTTTGGCTGCTTTCTCCTCCGAGGTAGCCTTGAAACGCATTTTTGCTCTCAATCCTTGGACTTTTGACAAAAAGCTTATCCTTCTGGCTCGTTTTGTGGGTGATCTACAACCATCCGCAGTGAAGTTCACACACACAGCTTTCTGGATCAGGGTTACTAATCTCCCAATAAAAAGTATGACTTGAGAAGTGGGGGAAGATATAGGTAAGGAGGTAGGCAAGCTTCTGGATGTTGATGTCCTGAATGAAAATGGCATTGCATGGGGCCATTTTCTTCGGATCCAGGTTGAGGTGGAGATAGCAAAACCTCTAATGAGGGGCTGCATCGTTCAGGTGGAGGACGACAAGCCAGCATGGGTGGACTTCAGGTATGAGCACCTTCCCATTTTTTGTTACAAGTGTGGTCTCCTTGGTCATAGTAGCTTGGATTGCACTGCTAGTCGAGGCAGTGAAAAAGCCTCTGTTTTTTACCGGGACCAATATGGTTCTTGGCTCCGAGCTTCACCTGCTCGTTATCATCAGGCTACTCGCTGTCAAGCTGAGTTTAGGAATGATATTGGAAATTGTTCAAATTCCAATCTTCGGGGGGAGGAAGGTAGTGGTAGTGGTGGTGGCAGTGAATCAAAATCACAAAGGGAGGTTCGGAATGAGGTCACGTCAACTGAAAATCAGGCTCTTCAAACTGAACATGAACGTGGAGGGATTCCGGATTTGGTGGAATTGGTAGACACGGAAAAGGAGGTACTTCACATACCTGTTTTTCTGGATGCCAAGTTAGGTGATTCTTCTGTTGGGACAGTGGGTTTTAATGAGGAGCAAAATGCGGGCCAAAAACTCGGAACTGATACACCTACTTCGGCTATGCCATGTGACTTGGTGCAAAAGTTTTCGGAGAACGACATGGGGGACAATGTACAGGACATGGATGCTGACCAATGTGATGATCAAGTGGTGCATGGTGATGCACGTGAGTTTGAGCTGGATGATTCTAAACAATTGGAGTTGAGGTGGAGAATTCAGATAGGGCCGGTTTTATTGGGTCAGCTTCTTCAAAAGCCCAAGTTAAAAAATCCACATGGAAAAAAAAAGCCCGTGTCTCTCCAAGCATAGGAGGCGTGGGTCCATCTGCAAATCCTATGGCCTTGAAAGGAAAACGTGCAGTACGAGAAGAAGCAGAATCTGAAGGAGATGAAGAAAATAGACTGAAGAAGGCAAGAAACAGTGGAGGAGTGATCATTCGTGAATCCGTATCGGTGGTGGCTGTTGATCAACCCCGTCGGTCATTATGAAAACCTTCAGCTTGAACTGTCGTGGGCTTGGGAACCTAGAGACAGTGAGAGAGCTTCACATGTTAGTGAGGAAAGAAGATCCTGATATCGTGTTTCTGATGGAAACACGTTTAGAGGTGCGTTGTTTGGAGTTCTTACGTGTTCGTTTGGGTATGTATGGCTGTATCAATAAATACATACGATTAGGGAGTTCACCTAATGCGAAATAAGTTGAGTTACACCATTGAATTTTGATTAATCTTAAAAGTTGTTTTTTTTTTAAATTATTTTAATATTACAAATTTATTATAATTTATAACAACACAAGGCTGGAAGGAAAAAACTACAAGGCTGGAAGGAAAAACTTCTGTCACAAGCTGGTCGTGAAACTCTTATTAAGGCAGTTGTTCAGGCAATCCCAATTTATGCCATGAGTTGCTTTAAACTCCTCGCTGGTCTGTGTGATGAAATTTGTTCCTTGGCCAATCAGTTCTGGTGGGGTCAAAGGAATGGGGAAAGGAAAATTCATTAGACCAATAAAGCTATGTTGATTAGGCCAAAACAGGAGGGTGGAATGGGGTTTCGGGACTTACAATTGTTCAACAGAGCTCTATTAGCTTGGCAAGGCTGGAGGCTCTTACAACAACCACACTCTTTGATTTTCCGCATTCTTAAGGCAAAGTATTTCCCTCACACCTCTTTTCTGGAGGCTCAAGTAACTGGTAATGCTTCCTACATTTGGAGAAGTATTTGTGAAGCAAGACATGTATTGCGTGATGGCTTGAGATGGCGTGTAGGAAATGGAATTGATATTAAAATCTGGAAGGATGCTTGGTTACCGTCTCCTTCAATTTTCAAAGTTATTAGCCCTATGAGTGTCCCCAGCAGTGAGGCCATGGTGGACTCTTTGATTGTCGAGAACTCTATGAGATGGGATGTGGATAAGTTAGAGCAGATGTTCCTTCCAAGGGATGTGGAAATTATCAAACAAATCCCTTTGAGTTTGAGGAGACCAAGAGATAAGCTTATTTGGATGGGATCCAAGTCTGGGAATTTCACAGTCAAAAGTGCTTATAGTCTGCTGCTCCATCAGTCTTGTGATGACTCGGGTTCCTCATCTAATGGGTTAAATTCAGACCGGTTTCTTTGGGCGGCGATTTGGTCTGCCCAGGTTCCCCCAAAAGTTCGTTTATTTATGTGGCGTGCCTGCCAAGATATTCTCCCAACGAAGACTAAAATTGTTCGATAAAGGTTTACTCCATTCTGTGTCTTGTTTATGGTGCGAAGGGGAGCCGGAGACATCGTCTCATATACTATGGCAGTGTGATTTTACCCAAAGGATATGGATGGCCTGTCCAGTAATTATTCTGAGCTCTTGTTTAGTCTCTATGCCCTTCAAGGATTTTGTTCTCTGTTGTATCGATGTCCTCCCAGGGATGGATATTGATCTTTTCTTCACTATAGCATGGGAGATTTGGAATGCTAGGAATCGTAATCATTGGGAAAACAAGATGCTCACGGTGGATGATATTTGGCGTAGAGCAGCGTCTTTGGCTTTGGATTTTAAGGAAGCCAGTTTGCAGGTTCATGATGTGGGTGGGAGGTCTGTAGTCCCAATGGCAAGTCGGTGGAGACCCCCAGATCAAGGATCTTACAAGCTAAATATGGCTTTTTATGTGGATTCGTGCTTGAGCTTGGTGGGGGTGGGCTCTCTTGTTCGAGATGCTGATGGTTCTGTGATGGCTGCCATGACTTAGAGAATGGTCTCCTGTGATGATAAGTTACAACTTCAAGCTACAGTAGTATTAGTAGCTGTAAAGTTTGCTTTTCATGTGGGTTTTCGAAGTCTTGATGTTGATTTGTCATTTAGTGAGCTATATCATTTATTGCAGTCTGAGGGCCCTTGTTTAGCGTCTATAGGAACTCTAGTTGATGATATTTTGCTGTTTAGGAATTCCTGTAATGGCTGTAAGTTTTCTCTTATTAAATCTTCGTGTAACAAGGCAGCTTCTGCCTTGGCCACAGAGGCGTTGTCCTCAGCTTCTTCTCAGGTGTGGTTTGATCACTGCCCTGTGAATATCTTCTCACATGTTCTCTCTGATTCCAATCAATAATATTGTCTATCGTTTCAATAAAAAATTTAAAAAAAAAACACTATCTAATTTTTTTTTTTTTTTTTTAATTTTCAAAAAAGACTACACAGTAACCGTGGACCATTTTTCATTGATAGACCAACACACACTAAATCACAAACAGTAAATTTGTTTAATAAATTATAATTTATAACAACACAACACACCCAAGCTAAAAAAAAACACAACACATGAGCCATTCAATATAAGTTTTGAATCAAAAAATATGAGAAAGAGAGAGACAGAGAGTCAGAGAGAGAAAGAGAAAAAAAAAAATACTCGCGGCAGCCGACAGCAGATCAAGTAGAGGAGAAAAAATATTCCGACGGCGGAGCAGAGTCACGGTCTCAACTCTCACAGAGGCCTCAAATCCTCATTCTTTGGTGTCCAGCAGCCCGGATCGCGGTGGGTGTGGCTCTATGGCAGAGTCGGCGGCATAGAAGCAATAGATCTAGTTCTAGCCAGCCTCACGGGTGGTAAATAGTGATTTGGGATTAGGATATCTTTGTTATTTTACTTGTGTAAAGTTGTGTTTTGACCCTTTTGAGAGTTGAGACTTAAGGCCTCTGGTTGCTGAGTTTGCTGAGATTAGTATTTCTTTTTTGGGTTTTATTTGTACTTTTGATTTGGGTTTTATGCCATTTGTAATTATTTTTATGATTTGTTTTTTGAAATTTTTGGGAAATCAATCAACTTTGGTCCAAAGATCTGTTGCCCTTAGAGGCTAATTTTTTATTTTTGGCCGGGGGGTTACCCAAGCCCAAGGGCTTGCTGGGCTTACCCCAGGGCCAGCCCTGGATACAATGAAATTTATTCCTTAACAATTATCTTGGGTTGAGATTTCTTAAAATTAATCGATGTGAGTCATTGTTCTAACATGAAATATCTTCTCTCCTATGGTGACTTCATTTGGACCCTACCAAACCTAGAACTAATCAAGATAAGCCGTTGTTAGGAATTAGATGAGATCTTTAATTATGAATCAGGGCAGAATATGGCTCTAGATTCTGTTGTTCCAAAGCTACGGACATTAGAATTACAGTACCTTTCCAAATTAAGAAGTCTTTGCAGACACGAAGACACATGGCCGTGTCTAGAGCAAGTAACAGTGTTGCAGTGCAAACATCTCAGAAGGCTGCCTCTTTCTAACCAAAATGCAGGTACCTTAAAAGAAGTAAAAGGAGAATCAAAATGGTGGGATGCATTGGAGTGGGATGATGAAGAAACTAAATCAAGTCTTTTGCCTTATTTTCGTCCAACATGGCAACATGGTTCTGAAGTCCTAGTAATCTTGTGGGTCTAGGCGGGCGGCTTCGACCCAACGGGTACGTCTAATTATCTTTGAAAATTGAAAGATGACCCAGTGAGTAAGTTAAGTTAAGAGTTTTTTCAATATCTTAGGCAAAGGGTACTAATGAATTGGAGAGTTGAGAGTATCCAAAGGTTGTATTGAGCGAGTTAAGATTCAAAGATTTTTTACTTGGGTGTAATGCTTTTTAGAGTTGTGAAAGAGTTCAAGTTTGCCATATATATCTTTGATATTAGATTTTGGTTGGTTCCCCTATATGGCTATATGATTGTAAGCATGAACTTAATTATGTTGAAATCTCATTTTATATTTTAATTTCTTGTCTTTTATGAATTAGCCAACCCCAAAAAGTTTAGGATTAAGGTTTGGTTGTGGATTGTTGTTGATGTTTGTATGAGTATGCTTATACTAATCAGAAAATAAAATAAAAAAATAAGTACAATTTCAATTCCATTATATCAATTTTTCAGAATTACGGGAATTAAAAATGTAAATTGTACGTTTCCTTCTAGACCACTCGTTAGAACTGCCACACTTTTAACTTTTTTGTTTTTCTGGTTTCTTCTTCATTATTCAAAGATGATCCATACATATCATTTGTCTTCTTGTTTTTGTTAAAAGTCAGCTCATTTCTTTGATTACAAGATTAAAAAGATTCGGATAGGCAATTTATGTATAATTTCCGCAAAATTTTCATTTGCTTGCCGTATCTTTTCTGGTATTTATTTATCCGGGTAAAGAAGTTCTACTTTTGAAGCCTTATACTCATCTTCCTGTCCGTGTAAAAGTGTAGCCTATGCTTTCTAGCTCTTTGCCTAAATATAAATTACATCATGAAACCAGGGCCGGCCCTGGGGTAAGCCCAACAAGCCCCTGGGCTAGGGCAACCCCCCTCCGGGGGCAACCAAAAAGGAAAAAAAAAAAAAAAATTTATACTACACATAAAAAAAAAAAAAAAAATTATACATATACATAAGGAAAAAAAAAAATTTGTATTCATAAAATAAAATTTTTAGTAGAGGCCAAAAAAAAAATATTCAGAGGGTAAAAAAAAATAATTATCATAAACCAGGGCAAAAAAATATTTAAAGACAAAAATAAAAAATAATCAAAACTCTTAATCCAGTTACAAATACACGGTAGGGCAAAAAAAAAATATTCAAGGGCAAAAATTAAAAATAATCATAATTCATAAACCAATTATCAATACACAAGAGGGCCAAAATTAAAAATAATCAAAATTTATCAACCAATTACCAATAACGGGAGGGCAAAAAAATATTCAAATGGGCAAAAATAAAAAATACTCACAAAACACCCCACAGATCTAATCAAAACTAAACCAAAAAATAAAATACAAATAAAACAATGCAACACTCATTAATCATTATCGGCAAAACACAACTTTACCAAACATGCGAAAAAAAAAAAAAAAAAAAAAAATCCCTTAATCACAATCTAGAAAAATCCCCCAAATCACCTTGAAACCACCAGTCCACCACGATCAGCCAGTAGATCCGAACTGAAGGAGGAGCAGCCGAGCCACCACCACGGCCCACGCGCTGTGCACGCCGTACGCCGCACGCAGTGATGCAGACACTGAGAGCTTGAGACGCAAGGCACACCGCCACGCCGGCCGCCGCACTCATCTGACGCCGTCACGCGGCACGGCCGAACTCCAGTCTCCACTCTCCAGATCGCCCTCTCCCGCTCTCTCTCTCTCTCTCTCTCTCAGATGCATTTGATATTTTATTTTTATGGTATTGACTATTTGCCTTTGTATTTGTTTTTATGGACTTTGGTCCTTGGTTTTAGCCTTTTACCGGCTGGTGTGGGTCACAGGGTCAGTGCACATGCACTGACCAATTTGTTGCTGCTCTTTTTTCTTTTCTTTTTTTTTTTAATGCGTAAAGAGGCTATTTTTGTTTTTTTCTTTGTTGGGGAAATGGTTGGTCAGTACTGACCTGTTTGCTTTTTTTTTTTTTTTTTTTGTTTATTTGAATTGTTTTTTATACTTTGATTATTGAATTGTAAATACATTGTTAAGGAAGTTATTGTAAATATAATATTATATAATAAAAATATAGTCGTCAAGGGTTTTTGTGTATGGATGTAGGTTTTCGTGATCGAACCATGGTTTTTTTTTTTTTTTGTTTCCGCTCTCTCTACTCTCTACTATTATTGCTTTCTATTTTCCTACACACCATAACCGATTAAAAGTACAATGTAATCTTAATTTTGTATAAAAGAAAAAAAAAATTGGACTTTACGTTATTTTTTTTAATATTAAATAATAAATAAGGGGTAGGGCAACCAAAATTAGGTTGGGCTGGGGCAACCCAACTCTCGGGGCCGCCCCTGCATGAAACTATATAGAAGAGCTCCTAATTGCATGGAATTAGGTGATCTTCAGCAAATACGGTTCACTGCTATAAGTATGACCTTATCAACTGTTGTCTTTCTCTTGCATAGTACAAGTAAATTGCAAGACCGAAAAATAAAGTTTTTTATGCAAATAAGCAGTACCATGTTACAAGCCCACACAACTTTCCTAGAAAAAGACTTTGGATCTGGTTATGGTTAAAATGCCATTTATATTTATGAAGAAAAATTGTGGCACTCATAGCTGAAGTCCCAGCTTCATTAAAAGCCTAATTACAACTGAGAACCTATGCAAAACAAGATAGAAGCTTCAGAAGAATCTTGGTGAGTGACAAATTTCAAAGTGCAAACAACTATAGTTCTAGAGCTAGGCATCTTTAGATGAACTTACTATTCTAGTCATCCTTTTCATTTGTACCCTACAATATTATCCTTATCTCATCAATATCTTGTTAACATGTAAATTACCATTCCTTATTTCATCTCCCGCTTAAGAAAACAAAAAAAAAAAAATTATTTTCCATTAATATTTAGCACTGATGATTGGGTACCAGCAGATACGACATAACATGTTTGAATGTTTTAACCCTCACAATATTTCGTATACTCAAGGACGGAGCCAGGAATTTATTTTAGAATGGGTTGGAATTGGTCTAGGTTAAGGCTGAGCTTTGTGATTGGAATTCAGACTACGCTAAGACAAGATTATTTAAAAAAAAAAAAAAAAAAAAAGCTTGATTAGGCTGTAGCCCAATCAAGCCAACACATGGCTCTGCCCATACGTATACTATGGTGCTCCAAATAAAATGCAGATTGATTTTTTTACCAGATCAAAAACCAAATAATACTGTTTAGCAAAAAAAAAAAAAAAAAATCCAAATAATACTAATAAGCTCAGTAACTTTATTTTTCATGTCCAACCAACCATTTAAAGCAGAAAAGGAACATAACTCTAATCAAACTCACCACCTTTGTCTTCAAAATGATTCTCCATAAGGAGGCCTTCTTTGTTACTATTTACAAACTTATTAAGTTGAGCCTCCATTTTTAAGCTCTCTTTATTATTATTTACAATCTCAAGCTGAGTCTTTGTTTTTGGGCTGTCACTATGTTAAGTATACATATGTGAGTGGAAGTCCCATGTGGAGAAAGAATATAACTAAACAGAAATCTATATGTTTAAACTTTTTGTTAAAGTGGTGTATGGATCTCACATATATCCCATGTGGAGAAAAATTGTCAAAATAACTTCTTTTTTTATCCAAAACCAATTGGAAAAAGATTGGGAAAAAAAAGAAGTTGTGGGACCAAATATAGGCCCCGACCATATTAGACAGCCAGGTGATAGCTCGAAAATCTCTAAGCAGAGATTGGCACTCTGTTAGTTTTACTCCACTGCTAAAACAATAATTGGGCCAGTAAATTTGCTACTTCTCATGAATTGATAATACTGTAAAGGCATATTAAATGAAAAGTCTCCATAATGATTTTCTTAGATTTGATTTTTTAGATCATTTTGTCCGAGAGGCAGTGAATTCTTTTAAGCTTGTGGCATCTCACATTTATAGTCAAATTCCTGGCATGGAAGTGGTTGTTTCTACTTTCTAATGTAGGTTCAGCAGTGGCATAAAATTGGCGGCTTCTCTCTCATTGTTGGCACTGTTTATTCTAAGATCAATAACACTGTCAAACTCCAATAAAAAATATAATTGTTCAGCCAAAAGACCCTGTGAACTTAATATAGTAGAGGGTAAATCAAACCCAATTTCCTTTTAGCGACAAAAGTGGGGTTGGTGTCTGGCTTTTATTAAAAATAGAAAAATAGAAACTTTATCAAACACATTTGTCCCGCATGGCCAAGTGGAATGCTAATTATCATCAAATGGTTTTACTGAAAAGCCCACATAATTATTTTCTTAGATTTGTGTCTTTCTGTAGATCACTTATCCTACTTCTTTGGCTGTGAACTCTTTGAAGCTTCGGCATCTCACGTACCAAACTTTTCGGCATGGAAGTGGCGGCTGCGGCTGTTGGTGCAGTATTGACAGCAACTGTGGAGCACCTCTGTGGCTGTGTCTGTTCTAAGATCAATACCTCAGTCAATCTCCAATAAAACCTTGATGTTTTGGTGAAGGAGATGGAAAATCTAATGAATCGTAGAAAGGAAGTCAAAGATGACAAGGAAATAGCTGAGAAAGAAGGAAACGAAATAAGAGCTCAAGTGGTAAAGTGGCTTGAGGATGTCGAAAAGATTGAGCTTAGAGTCAATCCGATTCAGGAAGAGATGCTCAATAACAAGAAGAAGCCTTGTGCATGTTTCTTAAATTGCAGTAAGCGGTATAGAGCAAGCAGGGAAGTGGAAGAAATACTTAAAGAGATCAAAAGGCTTCTAGAAGCTGGAAGTTTCGATTCTGGTGTGGTTTATACAACTAGAAGACCCAGAGCAGTAGAACATATCCCTGGACCTTCAATTCAGGGTCAAATAACAGCATCAAAAGCATTAGAAAAAACTATGAGTCTATTGTATGATGATGAAGTCAAGAGGATTGGCATTTGGGGACTGGACGGAACAGGCAAGACTACTCTGGTAAGGACCCTGAACAATGAGCTCAACAAGAGTCCTTCAACGCAGCCTTTTGCCATCGTCATTTGGGTTACCGTTTCCAAGAAGTTGGACATTAAGAGTGTCCAGACACAAATAGCTCGAAGATTGAATTTGGAGCAGAAAATGGGAGAAAACGAGCAGGAGATGGCTATTCGACTTTATCAGAGACTTATGAATGAGGAAAAATTTCTACTCATTCTAGATGATGTTTGGGAGAAAGTTAATTTGAACACTTTGGGTGTCCCACAACCTGAAGATCATAAAGGTTGTAAGATCATATTGACATCTCGACGTATGGAAGTCTGTAGGAAAATGATGACCGATCATGAAGTTAAAATAAATGTTTTGAATGATGAAGAAGCTTGGCAATTGTTTTTTGAAAAGGCAGGGGATGTGGCTCATTTGGAAGAAATTAGACCATTTGCAGAAGCAATTGCTAGGGAATGTTGCGGATTACCTCTGGCCATCATCGTAGTGGGAGCAGCTATGAGAAGAAAGAAAAAGGTTGAGCTGTGGGATTATGCCTTAAAAGAGATGAGAAGGTCACTGCCTTCTCTAGCAAGCATTGAGGATGAGGTCTATAAGCCTTTGAAGTGGAGTTACGACTCATTACAAGGTAACAACATAAAATCTTGTTTCTTATATTGCTCTTTGTTTCCTGAGGACTTCTCAATTGAAATAAGCGAACTAGTACAATGTTGGTTGGCAGAAGGTTTGATAGATGAACAAAACCATGTGGATTCAGTGAATACAGGAATAGCTTTAATTGAAAATCTAAAGGACTCTTGTTTGTTGGAAGATGGTGCCCATGAGGGCAGTGTGAAGATGCATGACGTTGTACGTGATGTTGCTATATGGATTGCATCGTCATCTAAGGATGGATCTAAATCTCTTGTTCGTTCAGGGATTGGGTTGAGTGAGATTTCAGTTGGAGAGTTTTCAAATTCTAATTCTCTCAAAAGAATTTCTTTCATGAATAATGAAATAACAAGGTTACCTGATTGCGTGATACAGTGTTCAGAGGCCTCAACTTTGCTACTACAAGACAATCGTCCCCTTGACATGGTTCCTGAGAGATTCTTACAAGGATTTGAAGCACTCCGGTTCTTGAATCTCAGTCGAACCCAGATCCAGTCATTGCCTCTTTCTCTACTTCAACTTGGTGACCTTTGTGCTCTTCTTTTAGGGAGTTGCATGTCTCTTAAAGAACTACCCCCATTGGGAGGGCTTAGTAGACTTCAGATGCTTGATCTTAGTCAAACTTGTATCAGAGAATTGCCAAGAGGGATGGAAAGCCTAAGAAATTTAAGGCAACTAGACTTATCCCAAACTGACCACCTAACAACCATTCAAGCTGGAATGATATCCAAGTTGGCTTCTTTAGAGGTTCTAGATATGACAGACAGTGCCTACCATATGCTTGTGAAAGGGGAGGAAGAAGAAGGACAGACAACTTTTGAAGAGTTTAGATACCTTGATCGATTACATATCGTATCCATCAGATTAAAGAGGATCCCACGTCTCAGTTCTGAAGATCTTTCATGGATAAATAGATTAAGAGGATTTCACATATTCATTGGCTCAAGAAGAGGCTTCTGCACAATCACAACTACAAATGACAAGACGGTGACTATTCGTCATGTTGATATCTCACAAGAGTCAATTGGGCAATTATGGGGTATTGCAAATTTTCTGGTCTTAGATGATTGTTGGGGACTAAATGAAATGCTTAAAGACTTGGTCATTAATAGTGTTGGATGCTTTGCTGGTTTAAAGTCACTTACTATTACAGGATCATACATGAGTTTAAGGCCAATTGGGGGATTGGCTGTCCAGTGTGACCTACTACCAAATTTGGAGGAACTTTCACTTTATTGTCTGAATGAACTAGAAAGTATTTCAGAACTAGTTGGTTATCTAGGGCTGAGATTTCTTAGACTTAAATTAATCGAAGTGAGTGGTTGTTCTAATATGAAATATCTTCTCTCCTGTGGTGACTTCATTCAGACCCTACCAAACCTAGAAGTAATCTTGGTAGACTTCTGTGAGAACTTAGATGAGCTCTTTAATTATGACTCAGGGTCGAATATGGCTCCAGATCCTATTGTTCCAAACCTACGGGGATTGGGATTGGAGAACCTTCCCAAATTAAGAACTCTTTGCAGACACGAAGAGACATGGCCATGTCTAGAGCTGGTTGAAGTGTTCCAGTGTGATAGTCTTAGAAGGCTGCCTTTTACTAACCAAAATTCTGGTACCATAAAAGAAATAAAAGGAAAATCAGAATGGTGGGAGGCATTGGAGTGGGATGATGATGAGACCAAATCAAGTCTAGAGTCTTGTTTCCGTCCAACTTTACCCTTAGGTGCTAGTAATCTTTTGTCCAGGATCAGGGCTTCGGCCTAAAGTGATGATGATGATGATGATGAAGACAATGGAGAAGATCATAGTAAAGGCTCATAATGAAAATCCATGCAACCACTCCATATCATGAGTTTTCTTTAATTAAAAAAGTTGAAAGATGACACGGTGAGTGAGTTAAAGAGTTTGTTCATTATCTTAGGGTGAGAGTACTATTAAGTTGGAGAGTTTGTTCATTATTTGAGTGTGAGTATCAATGGTTGTAGTTAAGATTGACAGATTTTGGAGTTGGGTGTAATATTTTTTAGAGTTGTGAAAGAGTTCAAGTTTGTGATATATATTTTTTATATTGGATTTTGGTTGATGCTATCTATGATTGAAAGAATGAAATTAACTTAATTATGTTGAAATCTAGTTGTATATTTTAATTTCTTGTTTGTATGGATATGCTTAAACAAATCACAAATAATGAAAAAAAAAAAAAAAAATCATAGCTGAAGTCCACAGCTCCATACGGTCCATATCTCGTTGTTGCTCTTATAGTTGAAGTCCACAACTTCATTAGAAACCTGATTACAACGGAAAACGTATGCAGAATAAGATAGAGGCTTTAGAAGAATCTTGGTTAGTGACAAATTTCAAATTGCAAACAAATATAATTCTGGAGATAGGCTTCTTTAGACACTATGCCGGATGAACTTACTATTCTAGTTATCCTATTCATTTGTACCCTGCAATATTATGCTTATCTCATCACTATCTTGTTAACATGTAATTTACAATTCCTTATCGCATCTCTTGCTTTAGAAAATAAAAGAAAATTATTTTCCCTTGAATATTTAGCACTGATCCTTTGGTATAAATAGATATGACCAAACATATTTAGCAATGATAAACGAAATGGTACCCGAAAATGTCAGTACAACCCTCATTGTTGTGCACAGAAAGTCAACTTACAAAGTGATGAAAATTAAAAGAAATTATTGATGCACATTTAAGCAAATCAAATGATTTTATTTGATTGGTCAGTTGCACACCCACTCAAGGGATCTTGAATCCACAACCTCACCCTCTATCCCACCCTTATGAGGAGGAGGTGCTATAGAAGCTAGAGCTCATTGGCAGATTAAGCAAAACATATAATTAACAGATGTCAGCTTTATCTTATAAGATAATGTCCTTTCAGTATGATAATGAGAAGAATCAGGTGTCCATACATCTAAAACATAATTTGGGCAAAAACAATGTTAAATATAAGCAACAGCCACATCCCCAGAATCTGCAAAATAAATACTCGTAAAACTTGGTGAAGCTTGTTTGTTGGATTTTGGAAGCTTGAAGATAGTCAAAAACTGGAACCAAGCCTTTTGACCTTGCTTCAATCATGCGAGTTGGAATCCTTTCGATTTCAATTCCTCCCCTGGAAGCATTTTCTTCATTCATTTGGGTGCCTTCCACCATCATTGATTGAAAGTATATCTGTCAAGCAAATTTACAAGAACAAGGGAGATCTGTCAGACATCAAACAAAATGCATGCATGATTGAAAAAGCACAATATTTCATTCCAGCAATACACAAACACCTCAGGTTTGGCCCACAACGGGGTCTTAGGCTGATGCGTCAGCAGTTCAGCTTCTGATATATAGAAATGAAGTTTCTCCTCAGGATTAATTTAGCAAACAAATGACTTGTATCCCACATGAGCTAATCATAATCCAGCTGCTGTCGTCACTGAAGCTGATATCCTGTATGAACTAAACAAAACCCCCAAAAACAGATAAGTGCTAGTCGATAACAATGACACAATTATCTAACACTACTACAATTATCTACAGAAGATGCACCAGCATCAGATGCAGAGGAGCTTACAGTTACAGGTTGTCCAGGCATTATTTTGAAAACATTTATGGTTTAGTGGTGTGACCTACATCCACGAACTAGAGCCCAAATGTGTAACTTGCATAACTCTGAAACTAATTTTTAAAAGTACTCTTGAAAAGTAGTTTATGCTATCTTTTTTTTAGTACAAGGAAATGAGCTGACATTGCCATACTGAGTATGAACCAATTTGGGTGCTTCAAAGGCACATTGGCAGCTATAGCCAGAATAATGGAAGGAAAAACTATAGATTGAGAGGAGAAAAACAAAGAAAATATTCGTTGGGACTGAAAGTATTTGACAATGGAAACATCATGCTGAGGTAAAGGCTTAATGGTAAAAGATATAAGAAAATGATCTGTTAGGAATTAGGATATGGAAAAAAAGGTTTGGAATTTTTTATCAAATATGGGAAACAAAGAAAAGGGGGGAACATATGAGTTTTGGGATTTTTGTTAGGATCATTGTGACTAACAAGAGCTTTAGGGTTTTGGTACCATGCAAAAATTTATGATAATATAAGGTAGAAAAGAGAAGGGAGAAGAGAGCAGACACAAGTCTCTAAATGGTTGGGTGTTGTGACCTACTGAAGTTTTAAACATCGAGTCGTTTAAAAAACTAGAAATTAGAAAGGTTCAAGTTTTTGAGGTTGAATTGGGATTCAATTGAAAGTTAGACTGTGATGATGTTATAATTAATTTAATACTTAACTAAAATACAAATAAGCAAATTAAATATATAAAAATTAGCAACTTGGATTTAAAAATATCTACAAAAATTTATATGATTTTCAAATGTATTTTCACAACTTATATAAAAAAAATATTAAAGAATAAAAAAGTAACATTAAAATATAATTAATCTTTTGAGTACAAAGTATATTAGCATAAATGCATAAACAAACAAATAATTTCAAAGTTTTACATTCAATCATTTCAGGTACATAAATCACAACGAATGTATATGATTTAATTATAATCTTTTTCACCAAACAATCATATATATTTTCTTTTTAGAGAGGACTCATAGTTATTAAACCCGGACTGGGTGTTAACTCGGTTTAGGAGCCAAGTCATTGGGCCACTAGTTCAACTAGTGGGTCACTGGTCGAACCGTAGAGTCAAATAAATAATTTAAAAAAGAAATATATATATATATATATATATAAGTTTGAGAAATCATAAAATAAAAAAGAAAATTGAAATTTAAAACGTTGTAGACACTACAACAATACATAATTTAATAATACTGTTACATTACATTGATAATTATACTAAAATGAATAATGAAGTTTTATTTTGCAACAACCAAATAACTTATCAACTAAAAAACTTAAAGTAAATAAACATGAAAAGTTGAAAGCAATAAAAGAAAAAGAAAGACACGTCCTTGGTTATCTTTTAAATTGGATATATATCTAATCAAACGTAGGTTGGGTTGTAAGACAAAAGTTGGAGGCTTTGCACTTATAAAAGTGGCTGGATGGACTAGGATTCAGATCATTATTTCATATGCTTCACACGGTTGATCTCATCTCTGAGTTCTCTCTGTTTCATAATTGTGAGGATTGTTTACCTTGCCAAAGCATTACGCACCAGGCTACACACATGGCTTAGCCAAAACTTCAAAGAGAAAGAAAGGTATAGAATCATATTGTATCCAGATTAGTTAGAAGGCAGCTCTCAATGAGCCAATGATCAGTACAACTAGTGACTTATTGGGGTCGTGTAGAGACTAAGAGAGAATTGGTCAATTTTTTTTATTTTTTTTTAGTCAATTATGTTTGGTCAAAAAAGATTAATGGGCTTATTGCTTAGGCCGGCTCTGGTGACCTTAGTGAGATCTTAAAAAAAAAAAAAAAATCATAAATTTAGACAGTAAAATAGTTGAGTAATAATTAAGCCCAAGAATTAGCTAATACATAAAAATATCCGTTTGTAACTTGGTATGCCCTTTGACTCTCACTTTTCTTTCAGTCACTCACACAGAAGTATATAAATATTTTTCTTTCAATATCAAAAATCCAAAATTAAGATTGAAAATTTGAAATTCATTTTTACCTCTCTCTCTCAACAATTCAAACTTGTTGTAAGATCTACCATTAATGTTCTTTTTAACAAATCAGATTCTATTGTTCTATACTTAAAATTTTATTTTATTAAAGTCATTATAGTTTTATATTATAAATGGTATCTCCTTGATTTTTAAATACTTTTTAGGATTAAATACATTATTGATTCTTATTGTTTACACAGGTTGCATATTTTGTCCCTAATGTTTTAAAAGCGCGCAATTAGTCCTTAACGTTTCAAAATCGTATACTTTTGGTCCTTATTGTGATTTTTAGTCCCTAACTGTCAAAAAGTTAGTGCAATTGGTTCCTAAAATTTCAGAAAGTGTGCGCTATTGCTATTTGTCCTTAAATGATGCAATTTAGGGACCAATGACGCTCTTTTCTATTTCCTAAAGTTTCAAAAATGAGTGTTATTGGTCCATACGTACCAATGGTGCACGCTTTTAAAACGTTAGAGACCAAATATGCGCGTTTCAAATATTAGAGACCAAACATACAACCTATGTAATCATTAGAAACCAAAAGTGTATTTAACGGTATTTTTTTTTTATTCTAAATATCTACTAGAAAATATGCATCTTGTTATAAAAACTAAAAAACAAAATGAATTAAATCTCAAAAATGATCTATAGATAAATTAAGTGGATTTGCGATATTATCAGTTGAATTACATAGTAAAAACAAATGTTAATAAAAGTTAAATACAAAAATTTAATTAGTAATTTAATTTTTATCTCAAAAAGCTAAAAAAATAAATTTTAAATGAAAAATGTTATGATATAAAAAATCAAATTATTTAATTAATATATTAATATAAAAGACCTCATTTTAATATAAAAGACCCACAAATGTACAGAGCCGGCTGCCAAAGAAAAAGACTGCTAGATAAAATTTAGGTTGTGGGACTTAAATTTGGGCCATGTATGTGACAGTCTACTGGCTTGCCAGCTGCCTCGTTTAATGACTCAAATCTTTTGAAATATAAATAGGATAAAAAAAAA
>BKZX01030497.1:0-13055 GCA_014362285.1 Fagus crenata | reverse complement strand
AAATTTGTAGTTCTTCCTAGTGTTATGGTGAATTTTTATCGAACTTGAGGCCAGTATGATCATCTGTCCAGGACAACTATGACCGTTATGACCAATATCATGACCGTGGTCATGACCAATATGATCGAATGGAGGATGATGATTACCAATATGAGCATGCAACATCCGAGTCACGTTAATGGGAGAGAACAAGAGATGTGGACCATGAGTATCGATGATTGGAGAGGTCACTCACTGCCTACACTGGTTTACCCAATGCTCTTTTTATGACTTCAACTTGTCATTTAATCAAATCTCAGGAGTGTTATTGCGGGCAACTTCGTTTTGAAAGGATGTTAAATTATCCTTATCATTGTTGAGTAAACTCTATGTTTAAAGATTTTATGACCGGGCTGCTTAAGGATCCGTTATTGTGTTGGTGAATTTTTTTTTTTTTTTTTTTTTTTTGATGTTTGAGATGGAATGAGACTTTATATTGAAATTATTCGCAGTTACTTTTCTATGTTTTCTTTTTCTTCTAAACTTTAGACTCTTTGAAGTATTAGTGGACTATATTACATTCATTCACAAGTGTCACATCTTCAATACATGTACTTTCTTTACATTCCAGCCTGTGTGCTGTGTCACCTGGGTTGCATTAGAAGGAGTAATTTTAATTCTTAAAATCTTTCGCGGCAGGATTCTATAAAGAGCCGTTTTGATCTAGTAGACTCTGTTGATATCTGTTTCAAAATTATGTTGTTGCATGGCAGTGAACAAATAGGCTTAAGTTTCTCACTCCAAAGTATTTCAGTCTAAGCCTGGACCGATCGACAATTCCTTTGAAAATTGGATTCTATCTATTGTAAATTTCGCACGAGTAAAGTGAAAATAAGGACCGCTCGTACAATCCTTTGAAAATTGTAACCGATTGATTGCATATTCTCCATAATTGTACAGAGAATAATGGGATCGATTGGCTATTTCCTTTGCAAATTGAAAAGATCGATCGCACAATTCCCAAGAGTGAAACTCTGTACCGATCGATCGCAAAGGCATTTGCTAATTTTATCGATCGATCGCTTATTCCCAGAAATTGTACAGAGAATAAGACGATCGATCGGCTATTTGCTTGCCAAATTTAAGCGATCGATCGGAAATTCTCATTGGTACAATAAATCAGTGAATACTACGATCGATCGATTATTTCCTTTGCAATTTGAAAAGATCGATCGCACAATCCCAAGAGTGAAACTCTATACCGATCGATCGCTTAGGCATTTGCTAATTTCATCGATCGATCGCTAATTCCCAGAAATTGTACAGAGAATAATACGATCGATCGGCTATTTGCTTTGCAAATTTAAGCGATCGATCGGAAATTCTCATCAGTACAATAAATCAGTGAATATTACGATCGATCGATTATTACCTTTGCAAATTGAAGTGATCGATCGCTAGTAATTGTAGCTTATGTAATGCACATAGTGAAAAAGAAAAGAAAAAGTTTTTTGATTAGAGGTGTCCTGTGTCACAAAAACTAATTCCAAAAATATAGACATTTTATCAAAATTAATATTTATATTACTATTGTTAGTATTAAGATGCTTTTTAGTAGTAGGAGATTTATTTAAAATAATTGACCAAATTACAAATTACATCCATTTAAGTTTGGTCAAAGTTTAATTTACTCCTCAAAATTTTGACCATGTTAATTCAGACCTTTAAGTTTCGTTCTATTTTAATTCATTATTTTTGTTTTTCTTTTTTTTAAAGGCAGAAATACTTTTTTGGTCCCTATATTTAGGGGGTGTTTTCAATTTGTTCTTAGTGATTTAAAACCATTCAATTGGGTCCCTGTGTTTTTAAGCCGTTATCAATTTTAACCCTAGAGTCAACTCCGTTAAAAATGGCCTACGTGACAAACAGAAATTGCCTACGTGGCAAACTGTATCATTTAAAAATAATAAACTTTAAATTTAAGTAAGCCACGTCATTAATCTTATTATTCTTTTCTTTTCTCTTTTTTTTTTTTCTTTTTCTATTTATCCTTTTCCTTTTATTTTTTCTTTTCTCTCT
Source organism: Fagus crenata (assembly GCA_014362285.1). Classification (NCBI taxonomy): domain Eukaryota; kingdom Viridiplantae; phylum Streptophyta; class Magnoliopsida; order Fagales; family Fagaceae; genus Fagus; species Fagus crenata. Next base: position 10,997 of record BKZX01030497.1, on the reverse strand, counting down.
CCTATGTTCTTATTTCTCCTCTGCCCAGAATTTTTTCCTTCAAAATCTCTTCAAATAATTAACCCTCTTCAAAACCCTCATCTTCATTGAACACAAAAGACAATAATTGAGCAAGACTCACCCCATCTGATTTTAGCACCCTCATCGCCAAGACAATGACAACTTGAGAACCAGCATATGATTTCAACAAACCCATTGAACACAAAACCCAGAAAAATAAACAAATAAAAATGAAAATTGAGTAAGACCCATCTAACTGCAGCACCCATCCCATCCCCAACACCGCAGCATCGTCCATGTTAGTAACCCATCAAACACAAGACCACAATCAAACCCATAGCATCCACCCACAACACCCACAATCAAGCCGGCCCACAACATCCACGCACAATCAAAACCAAGATCAATCCCACAATACCCATAATCAAACCCACAAAATTCACCCACAATGAAACCCATCAAACCCCATATTGCAGACACAGATCCACGAAGTATACCTCTAGATCTCCGACGCATATCCACAAAGGAGACCACCGGATCAACCACGAAGCAAACCCATTGAACTACATATCACTGTTTGTGGCCAATTTGCTTTAGACCGCAGTTGCTGTGAAGACGAGAGAAAGGCGCCAGACGAAGTGAGAAGAGAGAAAATATAATATAAAAAGGAAAGATTTTGGTTTGTTGATAAACTGTTCCAGGAGCTATGGGGTGAGCTACTATAGCAAATGGAAATTGGGTTTGAAGAAAGAAGAGCTTGGTGCAGCGGCAATTTTATGGGGTTTTAGCTATAATTTTTAGCTGAATGTGGGTTTTGGTGTGGCTGATGAGAAATCTCTTACACTCATTCCATTGATCATGAGATTTTGAATTATGTTTATTTTATTTTTTCAGAAAAATCTGGGGAGAGGAGAGAGAAAAATAAATCTGGGGAGAGGAGAAATAAGAACAGAGGAGAGAGAAAAGAAAAAAAAAACAAAAGAGAAAAGAAAAAATAGTAAGATTAATGACGTGGCTGACTTAAATTTATTTTTTATTATTTTTAAATGACACAGTTTGCCACGTAGGCAATTTTGAATGGGGTTGACTCCAAGGGTAAAATTGATGACGGCTTAAAAATATAGGGACCCAATTAAATGGTTTTAAATCACTAGGATCAAATTGAAAACACCTCCTAAATATAGGGACCAAACAGTTTACCTGCCTTTTTTTAATGAATTCATTATTTCTGTTAATATTTCCTTTATATGTTTTTTCTTTTGCCGTTAAAATTTTTATTTTTTATTTCCAGTTTCTTTAATAAAAAACCCATAAAATTCATAACAGATATTTTTTTAGAAAAAAAAAAATAAAAAATCTTTTATATACAGGACAAAGTTTAGCTGTGGCAGTGGGTTTGGAACTCTCTTTCGGTGGCTATCAAAATCCACTTATTTAATAAATAGGTAAATAGGTGCTAGCCGAATTAGACTCAATTAAATTGGGTTTGATTGAACTTTAATTGAGTTGCTTATTGGGCATTAACAAAAAGCCCAAACAAAAAAAAAAGAAAAAAAATAAAGGGAAAAATAAACAAAAAGCCCAAACCTTTAAAAAAAAAACAAATAAGAAGCAAGGAAAAATAAACAAAGAGCCCAAACCTGGGAAAAAAAAAACAAGGAAAAATAAGCAAAAAGCCCAAACCAAAAAAAAAAAAAGGTTTCTAAGAGGTTTTGGTCATTTTGGAGGTTTTAAGGGTATTTTAGTAGTTTTTTTAAGTTTTAATTGTTTTTTCATCCGTTTATAGGCTGTAAGGGTATTTTGGTAAATATCAACTTTATTATATGGGTTTAAATGGGTGGGTTGGGTTTTAGTTTAGATAATTGGGTTGGGTTGGGTTTGGGTATACTTTATTAAATATGTTTAAATGGGCTATTGGGTTTTAAAGGCCCAACTCATTTAATACCCACTCAAACCCACCCATTTGACACCCCTAAAGAAACTGGAAAAAAAAAAATGCTGATTTGGACAGTTTAATAAGCCACGTATGATGCTGAGTAAGCACTACAGTAGTCAGGTTGGTGTTTAACAAAGGGGCTGTAACGGTAATTAACAGAAGGATGCATTTGACAGCTAAAAAGAGTTATAGGGTTCTAATGAGAATTTTTGAAGTTAGGGGTCAAAATGAAAATACTTCCTAAGTTAGGGGGACAAAAATTAATTTTAGTCTATATTTTAAATAATTTGCAAGTATATGTTTTTATTTAAAAGGTTTTTTGGCATAAACGTACAAACCAAAAATACATGTTGATCGGAATATTTTTTTTAGATAAGCTATGTGTATTAAATATATATATATATATATATATAAAACACATGTTTAAGAAGAAAAAAAAAAATAAAAATTTGCTGTTGATCATTCAAGTGAACTAATGTAATCCTTTCTTAAAAAAATAAAATAAAATAAAAACATAGATAAGTATATTTTATTTTAAGATGTCTTTTAATAGTAAGAAATTTATTGAAAGAATTTCTATTCAACTCATTTATTTAAAAGGTTTCTGGCATGAATTGAAATTAATAAAATATCCAAACAAAAAATACACGTTGTTCAAATTTTTTTAGTAGATATTATGTGTTTACCGTTTGATAAATAAATTAGCTTATATTAAATTATTAACAGAGTAATGTACTGATCTCCTTAAATTGAAAAGGTAAAATAATCAGAAGTACACGTTCATTGAACCAGATTTTAATAGAAAATTTAAAAGATTTATTTTTTAAAAAAATTTTGATGGTTCATTATCTTTAATCACTTATTTCAATGGTTAGTATAAAGGATTGGACAATTTCCCCAAAAAAAAATTAAGCCTCTAAACACGTGCGGAGGAATGTGAAGAGACTAGTCATTATTATTGTTATATTTAGTAGTCTTGTTATTAATTGTGTTATATAAATATTTTTTCCAATGTTGGCAATCATTTTTACAAAATAACATACAAAATAAATATTAAAATAGACTGCTTCTCGAATTAAAATGACTAATTAGTATCAAAGTAAGCTTTCTTAACAAAATAGGCAAATATAAATTGAAATATTTAAAACATTTACTCCATAGATAGGAAATAATTAACCCCTAACCCGGTTTGGAGGAATTATCCTCCAATTCACTATATGGCTATTAAATAGACAAGTCAGGTGTATTTTTAGTCTCCTACATTTTTAATGAGTCAGTTCATTTTTTCAGATAATATATGTAGATGGTTTACGTAATTGACCCGTAGTCGGTTGAACGAGAATTCTTCAAAACCAAGTTGGAGGTAAATCTATCTCCCCATACACACATGTCCATCTTTGAATAAAAATATAAAATTTGTTTTTATAAAAAACATTTAATTTTTTTTTTTTAATAAAATACTGAGTTTTTATAAAAAAAAATAAAATTAAAAAAAAAAAAAAAAAGTTTTTATAAATTTTTTTTAATATTACTATTATTAATTTGGGAATTGATATCACTCCCTTTTTAATTATAAAATCCAGAGTGGACAAAGTTTAGCTTCAACCCGGGTTGGAGGAAATTCCTCCAACCCATTAGGTGGCATCAGTAAATATTAGACATGTGCCTAGTCATGTGCAATGCACATGATACCACATAACTCTTGGTTAACCTCGTTAACCATAACAATTCTCTTTCTGCCTCTCCTGTAACTCACTCTCTCCTAATGATTTTGAATTATAGTAGAATGTATTATGGCAAAGTACATATTAACATTATAATGTTTGAGATTGATTTGTTTAATATTTGAGTTTAAACATGGATTTGAGTGTGCTTCATTTGTTAAATAAACCAATATAAACAAACATTTTATGAAATTGAGACAAGTTGTTTATGACTAGTTCAATTTATTTACATTCATACTCATAGTTCAGTACCTATTGGGTTAACACGAGTTCCAACTTGACGTAACACTTTCAGCAATATTATAAACACAATTTTTTTCACAATATACATAACATATAAGTAGTGTTTGGAGCAACATTATTTTTGTATAGAACTATTTCTGACACTATTTTGTTATGTATTAATCACAATATATCATTAAAAAATTATGAAATAAATTGTGTATCACTATATTGATTGTTTCTTAAATTTAAGGACAATAATATAATTAAACATGTGAGAACCATCTCGATATATTATAGTCCAAAAACATAGAAATAATATATTATTTCATATATATAAACACAATCTGTATAAATGTATAATACTATAATATATTTTATATATAAATACTATAATAATAACTGTCTTTTAATATTTATCAATTTTTATATTTAGATAAATTATAAAAGACAATAACAATCAAAGTTAAACCAATAATTTTTTAGATTTAATTTTAATTAGTAGTAGTATAATATGAAAGTATGAGATATTTTTTTAAATAGCATGATTAATTGGTATTTCAATCCAATACCAATTTGCCACCTGTTTTCCCAAAAAGCATTTTAGTGTATGGACTTAGATAGAAAAAGTCACTTTTATCCTCCAACATTTTAAAACCAAGCGCCACTATCTTTCTTTCTTCTATTTCTCAACTTTGCAAATAAACAAACACTCGTTTTCTCTCTCCCCGTCTGCTATCGCTCCTCCTCACTGCGCGGCCGTGAACCCACTCCCAACATCGCCGTTTACAGCCTTTGCCACGGTAAGCATCTTCGTTTCCAAAGCCCGCTTGCTCTTGTTCCGTTACTGCCGTCCTTTCCAAAACCTAGGGTTACGTTCGTAATGATTTTTTTTCGTTTTTTTTTTTTTGTTTTTTTTTAATACTACATGACAACATTTTCCTGTATTTTTATAGGGTTTTCCCTGATATTTTCTTATTGTGGCTTTAGTTTATGATTTACCTAACATGGGAGTTTTTTTTAAAAAAAAAAAATAAATAAATAAAAAAAAAAAAAAAAAAACTTTAGTGGTGGTTGGAAGGTCTATACTCTATATCATACAATAAAACTTTATTTTCATGAGGTAAACAGTTTCCGTTACTTGTTCAGAAGGTTTGCTTGAAATGGCAAGGGTTTGACCCTGAACATTCAATGACAATGATGAATACAAATGAACCTGTACACATTTGTGAACAACTTTCTAGAATAAAAAGAGCCAACTGAGAATATATATTTCAGAATTGTTATATATTTGCTAGTTAATAAAAAATGTATATTTCATGTTTATACCTTGCCATTCTTAGTATCTTATCTGGATAATGTTGTGCTAACAATATATAGAAGGACAATGTGAATGCTAAACTTTGTGTACTCCATATGTTTGCGTAGTTTGGAAACAATATCATAACATATAATATAAAAAATAAGCCCTATAATATTTGAAAGTTAATGAGTGACAAATATTCTCACATTTGTTGAAACTTATATAAACCCAGCATATGCAACCAATTTCTTGCAGATTGAAAAGCAAAAGAGAAAAAACATGGTGTACATAGGGTTTTCTCTGATTATTCTGGTGTTCGTGGGTTTGTCCCATTCTTTATGTTGGGTGGGTGTACCATGTTCTTAGAGTTTTACGAAAGTCATGCATGTTGTATATTTTAGAGTTGGTTTTACGGTTTAATGGACGTCAGTATGATTCGTTTAGTGGTAGTTGTGTAAAGTAACTTGTTTGAAAATTTTGAAGGTGCATGCAATGTGCTTCTTCTAGAATGCCTCAGGAAATTGCATTGATGTTTTGTTAGTTGTTGTCATCATATTTGCTGTGTTTGTCGTTTCTATTTCACTTGTTTTCATAAAATGCAATTGTGTTTGTTGTTTCCATTCTCAGATGGTACGTACAAAGACTACAGCTGGCAGGGTTACTGTCCCTGATACCCAGCAGCCCTCTTCCCCTTCCTCTACCCCTTCTTCACCTACTAATATTCCCCCAGCAGCGGAAAAATCCCAAAAATTTAACAAAATAAGGTTCCCAAACTATAGGGCTTTTTTTATTTATGAAAAATACCACTCAACCCGTCGTATCCATTCGGAGAGAGAGGTGGTTCCGTTAGAGTTCGTGACCTATGGTTTGGGTAAACAAATTGAGAAACGCAGTTGGGAGTCAATGTGTGAAGGGTGGCCAACTGCTACTCCTAATGAGCTAATTCCGGAGTTTTACTCCAACTTTCTAGATATAAACACAACGACATTAGAGTTTGATGTGTTCATCAGGAAAAAAAAGTATCACATCTCTCCTGATGTTGTTGCTGCTGCATTAAACATTCCTAGGGTAGATAAGCCGGGATATCCATTTATTGACCGGTTGGTTCCTCTTCGAGACGACATGATGGCACTGTTTTGTGGTAAGCCTACTGCATGGGGAACAAAAAAATCAAATCCCACAACACAGTTCACGTGTGAGTCTCGTATATTTAATTTGGTCATGTCGCATAATCTCTTGCCAGTGTCTCATAGGAACACACTAGGGATTCCCCGAGCTCAGTTCCTATATGCCTTTATGACCGGTGTTACCATTGATCTCCCATCGGTCATATGTCACTCTTTCATTAAAATGCACCACTGTAAAGATGCCTCGCTTTCTCTAATCCATCCGTGTGCGATTACCCGTATTCTTACCCATCTGAACATGAAGTTCACCCCAGCCATTGCGTTGGTTCCTCGATCAGGCCAAGCAATTAATCGTCATTCTGCCACCCGGATAGCAGCCCAGATGGAGGACCAGAAGCAGAAGAAGAAGAAGCGCGCCAGAGAAGCGGCCAATGCTCAGGAAGATGATGCAGCAGGTCCTAGTTCTGACCTGACAGGTGTTGTAAGTTACCTGCAGCGTCTTAGTTCTCAATTGGATGCGCAACAACTTCTGTTACGCAAAATGAGTACTCGTCTGCGTCGTGTTGAGCAACGGGCCATTGGTTCTTCTAGTGGGGCAGCAGGGACAGCTTCTGCAAGTTCAACAGATGGTAGTGAAGCAGATGGGTCTGAAGCAGATGCTGCTGTTGAAGGTGACCACTATGACAAAAACGATGACATTGATGATGATGATGATGATGAGGAGGATGGGGATGAGGAGGATGAGGATGAGGATGGGGATGAGGAGGATGAGGATGCTGATGATGAGGATGAGGACGATGAGGATGATGAGCATGGCAATCCAAAGTAAGCTGAGTGTTCCACCGGTCGATGATTACATTTTGTGATTATTGCTTTTGTTGGGTTTTATGTAAGGACACCTTTTTATATTGGTAGCTTTTGTGTAGTGCATTTATTGAACATATGAGGTTTGAGGGACTTTTGTATATAATAGTCATAGGTGGTAGTTTCTTTTTTTTGCTAAACACAAGTGCTAGTTTCTGTTAGTGCGTTGATGTTTATATCATATTTGTGGCTTTTGTACTAAAATATTTACAAATGTGAGACAATGGGAAGGTTATTATGACATGGTTCGTCGTACGATACCCTTTTTGGAATTTAAATGAACACATTCACCAAATTTTTTAATTTTTATATAGCTCCAATTTCATAGGTAAATCAAAGATGCAATCCATGGTATACTTTGAGAAAATAGGTGCTTCTACTCTAACAAAAGTTGATAACCTAAAAAAAGAGGTCAGGATTACTTGTGATTTATATTCCGACCTATAAATACTGTGATAATATGTAACTCTTGATGCTTACCTTGTAATGTGAGGTACTTCGGGTTCAGTCGAGGTTGTATGATATCATGAACCTAAAAATTAACACATAGTAACATGGTTAAAAAAAAAAAAAACAACCCAACTAACAGTTAGTTTAGTAATGGATACATTTGGGCAAATGTAGACATTTTTACATAATCTAGAGAAGTGATCTTAAGATTATTTGTGTAGTAATCTTTACAAAAATTTGGAACTACGACCAATCTCACATTTCCTTTGTAAACATTACGGTGAGGTCGTACATTGCACAGAGGGAAATGCAATCCAGCACAGTTTGCACAGAGGGAAATAGGATCGATCGAAAATTTTTACAAAGAGAAATACGATCGATCAGTTTCCTTAAGAGGAGGTGTGAGTCAGAGGCAAATGCGATCGATCACAAATTTTCACGAACAAAAAACCGATCGATCGAAATAACCTTGAGAGGGATACTGGATTCCAGAGAGAAAGACGATCGATCGCAAATTTTCACGAACAAAAAACCGATCGATCGAAAAACCTTGAGAGGGATACTGGATTCCAGAGACAAAAGAGATCGATCGTAAATTTTCACGACCAAACAAGCGATCGATCGAAATAACCTTGAGCGGGTACTGGATTCCAGAGAAAAAAACGATCGATCGCAAATTTTCACGAACAAAAAACCGATCGATCGAAATAACCTTGAGAGGGATACTGGATTCCAGAGAGAAAAACGATCGATCGCAAATTTTCACGAACAAAAAAGCGATCGATCGTATTTCCCTTGAGAGGGATACCGATTCCAGAGAGAAAAACGATCGATCGTAAATTTCACATTAACATTTTAGGATCGATCGTTTCGGCCAATTTTCATATTTTTAAGATTTTTAAAAATTTGTTTTTATTACAAAAGCTTCGCGCTTTTTTTCAGTGCACATATAAATTTTAGAAATAGTAAATAAATTGTTGAAAAATTTAAAAACCAGAAAAAACCATAAACCCATTATGAATTACTAACTTTTTATTAGTTTTTTGGTTAAAATTACTAACTTAAAGTTACTCACATATCTTCATTCTGACCCGTTCAGACACACATGTCTCTTCAGTTGCTCTACACACGTAAAAGATAAAAAAGCCTCTTCAGGTGATTGCCAAGGTTCAGTTGCTCTAGACACATAAAACAGCACACACCTCTTCAGTACCTTTACACAGAACTCTTCAGTTCCTCAACACACATAAAACACCACACCTTTCTGGGTTTCGACGAGCAGCACGCAGACCCACTCTCGGTGTGAGTGACTGATTGGCGTTCCGTCCACGACAGCCGTTCCGTCCAAGTCTCCACCCCACTCCGACGACCACCACACAGACCGACTCCGTCAACGACCAGCACTCCGTGCACCAGGAATCTCAGATCCGTGAAGAGAACTCCTCCCCCACTCCGATCAGTGAAGGTAAGTGATGTAAAAGTTTAAAATCCAAACATGGCTACTGTCTGTGTTCAGTATTATGTAGTATTTTTATATGTGAGTGACTGATTGGAGGAGGAAGTGTGTAAATAATGTCATGTGAGTTCTGTGTAGTTCATCCCGTGAATGGGTTGCTTCTCATTAACTGATGTGTACTAGGCTGGATATTCTTTGGGTTGCTTTCATTAACTGATGTGTGCTAGGCTGGATATTCTTTGGGTTGCTTTTCCGCAACTGAAGTGTACTTACATGGATTCTTTGGCAGTGATTTCTGCTGTCTCGTTCAATGGAAGTATAGATCTATGTAATAATATATGAATAAAGACAATAATTGTTTTTTTTGCTAAAAGAATAAAGAGAACAATTGCTGACCCACGTGAAAAGAAGTTATATTCCCTTATTGGTTGCTCTGCTAAAGCACATGAGACGAATCATGTTATTATTAGAAGATGTTGGTCCAGCACAGCTGGACATTGGTTGGATGTATCTATATGAATTGTCATAATAGCCCTCATTCTATGTCATTATGTTGAATTGTTTAAATGGATACGTGTTTTATATGTGCATGGTCAAAGTAGACCCCATAATTAAAATGGATACGTGTTTTATATGTGCATGGTCAAAGTAGACCCAAGATGGTGGAAAATGGATACGTGTTTTATATGTGAATGGTCAAAGTATACCCCATACTGTATGCATTGTTTTCGACGTTCATTCAATTTTGGCGTTGGGCTTTATATTGTCAGATATTTTATGGTAACATACATTCTGCTTTAACAGGAATGGCAAACATTGAGGATAACCCTATGCAAGAACAGGAAAATGTAGGAAGCCAAGCTATGGACACTGATGCTAACCCTATAGAAGAACAGGAAAATGTAGGAAGCCAAGCTATGGACACTGATGCTGCCCAATCTACCCAGGTAATGAAGTGCAGAACGATAAAGTTGTGTTTCTGTTTGCTTACCCCTAACCTGATTTGTCATTATATGCAGCCTTTGCCTGGCCATGCAGATGATGAGTCCACGCATCCTCACATGAAGCGTGGGCAACCTGACAGTGGTAACGATAATGCAATGAAGAGCCGTAAGAAGAAGAAGAAGAATGTTCCCAAAGTGTCTAAAAAGTTAGATGGGAACAAGCGGCCACCTAATCCCTACATACTATATTAGTAAGCCTTGACACGGTCATTTATTGTTTATTATTCGGTTATAAAAAAGTGAATGTACTGTCTATTTTGAATATATATCCTACTGCTTTTATCTGAATCTTGGTCCCATGGCAGTCAACATGAAGTTAAGGCAAAACAGGCTGACATTGAAAAATCAATTGCAAAGCGCCAGGTAAAGGTTTTCCCATTGTAGTTAAGTATTCAGTGTACAATATAGGGGGATAAATATAATTCTACAGTCATAATTTATTTAACTCTTGTAGACGATGGCGGACATAAAAGCAAAATGGAACAAGCTGCCATCAGAGACAAAAGCTCCATTCATTGACGAAGCAAATAAGCTTGCTCAAGTGTACAAAGAAAAACAGAAAAGCAAAGTGCCCATGGAGGTAATAGATGTGGTATAGTCGTAATTGTGTTTATGTGTAGTACTTCAGTTTTGGTTCATTAATGGTATATTATAGCTTAGTTGTTTCACATGGATTGACGAACATGCATATCGTGTCTGTGTGCACAGGTTCCAGATCTACGCAGTCGATGTGCAGCTGATCGTGTGAGGAGATTGTTCAGTGGTTTCAATGAGGAGAAGAAGGCCGCCGTCCGTTCATTAGGATTCGGATCTTGGTTGGATATTGTGGGTGGAAAGTTCGATCAAGTGCTCTGTCGCTTTATGCTTGACAACATCACGGTGCCAAGCTTTGTTTTCGAATTAAATGGTCG
>BKZX01030492.1:0-17502 GCA_014362285.1 Fagus crenata | reverse complement strand
TTCGAAAAGGCTTTCATGGAGAGCCACTTAGATGCCTTAGCTTATCGGAATCCCAAATGGTCATGAAAGAAACTCATGCGGGAGAATGTGGGGAACATCAAGGAAAAAAGAGGCTCTACCAATGCTTACTTACACTCGGATATTATTGGCCCACAATGAAAAAGGACGCGGCAGATTTTGTGAAAGCATGCCATACTTGCCAAGTCCAAACCAATTTGATCCACACCCACCCAACTAGTCTCCAAAATATGGCTACACCTTGGCCATTTCATACTTGGGGGCTAGATCTCATCGGCCCTATCAATCCGGCCTACGGTGGTTACATTTGGATTCTTGTAGCTACCGAGTACTTTACAAAATGGGTAGAAGCCATTCCCCTCCGAAAGGCAACAGGTGCTGCAGTGGCAAACTTCATTCGAGAGCACATAATCACTCGTTTTGGCATACCGTACAAGCTCATTACCGACAATGGTACTCCATTCATAAACAAGGATGTGCGGGAAGTGCTAGAACATTACCGAGTTAAACATCGACGTTCAACACCCTACTACCCTCAAGGAAATGGGCAAGCTGAGGCCACAAACAGAATGTTGCTGGTATCTTGAGCAAAATGGTGTTTGATTATGGGAACGACTGGAAAGCCCACCTGACAGATGTCCTCTGGGCATACCAAAGTTCACCAAAGACAGCAATAGGTTTTACGCCCTTCTCACTTGTCTATGGCACTGATACTATTTCTCCTACTGAATTGGTTGTGCCCAGCCCAAGGGTAATGCAAGGGAGTGAATTGGAAGTTGATGCTAACATATGTGCTAAAGCACGTATGGCAGATCTGGAAGGACTTGATGAGGCAAGGGACTTAGCCAAGGCAAAAAGCCAAAGAAACTACCAAAAAATGGCTAACGTGTACAGCAAAGCCCTTCGAGTCCGAATCTTCGCGGAGGGACAAATGGTCTTAAAAGCCGCGGAATTTGTAAGAAGAAACTTACCATCTCCATCCAAGTTCTCCCCTAATTGGGATGGATCATACATTATCCGAGAAGCACATGGAAGTGGTTACTACAGGCTGTCTAAGTCTGATGGGACTGCCTTAGCAGATCCTATTAATGGAAAATGGTTGAAACACTATTACTCGTAGGATGCATTCCGGCAAATCTGCATTATGTATCTTTCTTCTTTTGAAATAGTTTGTAAGCATTTTATGCTAGGCTAAGAGTAATAGGAGTTAAAATGCCTTTCTTTTGTATTTCAAAATATATCAACTTTTTGTACAATGCAATTTAAGCAAGTTAAGTTGACGAAATTCAAATCCCATTGTTTACAAACAAATGTACTTAACAAAATATGTACCCAAAAACAAAACGGGACCAAACTTCATTGTCAAAGCCTACATATGGTTAACATATTACAAAAAAAAAGGGAAGTAACAAAAGAAAAGGAGTACAACGGCTGATATGCTCAAGCCAGCAAGTCATGGAGGGCCGATCCAACATTAGATTCTGCTGAAGCTCTCCTGGCAGATGCTAAGTCCCATGGATTTGGAGCGACTATGTTCAGAGCATCTCTCAATGCAGTAACACGAGCCTCAGCCTCCCTCAACTCAGCCAAAACCCTCCTGCTAAACATGCCATGAGCTAACCTCCTCAAGTAATCAAGAATGAAGCCGAATCTAAAGTCTCCTTCAATCGCCTCTTGTACCACGGCTTTCCATTCGAGGATGTGAATTTCAGTAACGTCCTCAAGTCTGGTATACTCCTTATGGGCAAGTACATAGCAAAGGAGAGTTAGCATAGAGCTTCCCACATGTACACCAAGTCTGAAGTATGATGAGCAGCTGCCATACTTGTCCCACAAGGCCTTTAAGAACAGAATCCCCCCTTGCGGCACCCGAAAGATTTCAAAGTCGGCCTTCCTATCATCAAAAGTCCAAAAGTGCTCGGCATGACGGGAACTGAAGGATGTGCGGTCAAACTCCCGAAAGAAAACATCCATATCAGCAAGGACAGAAGTTCTCGGTATTGCAGGCCTGGCAGCAAACACCAACTCTGGCTGACCCCTGATGGCAGACTCCACTGCTGCAGACTGGTGTATTCTTTCCTCTTCTGCAACAGCTTCATTGCCGTTTCCAGCTGCGAAAAGAAATGAAGGAAAAGAAGAGGGAAATCAACTAAACAAAGTACAACAATACTAGTGAAGGCAAAGAAAGCAAACAAGTAAGTAAAATGCTTGATTAACACTTCTTTACTAAAAGCCGCACTAGTTGTGAAATTATGTTTGAAATGGTTAAATCCTTTGGGGACAACAAATGGGTATCAACCCATGTCCACCCAACTCACATAACAAACAAGATGGGGAATGAAAACTAAGCATCAACTCAGGTTCACCCAATGGGGAACAACAATTAGGCATTAAACTAGGTTTACCCAACGGCGGACAACAAATGGGCATTAACCCATGTCCACCGGTTTACCTAATGGACCTAATGGCGAACAACAACTGGGCATCAACCCAGGTTCACCAAATAAGGGACGACAAATGGACATCAACCCATGTCCATCGAACACAGCTAATAAGGCCCGGATAGAGAACAACAGCTGAGCATTAACCCAGGTTCACCAGGTGGGGACAACAAATGGGAATCAACCCATGTCCATGGAATTCGTCTATTATAGCTAAAAAGGGACGACAAATGGAAATCAACCCATGTCCACATACAATAAAGGGCGACAAATGGAAATCAACCCATGTCCATTAAACTCACTTACTGCATCAAACAGCAGACAACAACTGGGAATTAACGCAGGTCCACCGAAAGACAGACAACAAATGGGCATTAACCCATGTTCGTACACAAAAGAGAAGAGGACAACAAATGGGCATTAACCCATGTCCACACACCGAAAGAAGGACAACAAATGGGCATTAACCCATGTCCATACACAAAAGAGGACAACAAATGGGCATTAACCCATGTCCATACACAAGCAAGGACAACAAATGGGCAATAACCCATGTCTATACACAAAAAGGGACGACAAATGGGGAGCAACCCATGTCCACCAAACTCATGCAATCAAGAGTATGCAGCCACAAAATAGTAGGCAAAGGATGGGATAGGACTCACAAAACCTATTGGTGCTGGGCTCACACAATCGCAAAAGAGCGTAGCCACAGCATGGTAGACAACAAGTGGGAATCAACCCATATCTACTAGGCTCGCTAAATCAAAAAAAGGTGTGAAAACGGCAAACAATAGGTAGGAAGTCATTCTATCTCTACTGGGCTCATGCTTCTACAATAACAAATTTGGAATTAACAAAAGGCAAACAACAAAGGGGCGTTAACCCATGTCTACTACACCTATCAAGACTTGGTACCATGATTATGGGCAATAAGTGAGCACTAACTCATGTCTAAGCAGTTCATAATCAAGAGACAAGAAATGTACATATACAAGTTCTACACATGATCAAGTTTTGCCTACACATCTCAAGAGATCTCTGTCATCAAGCAACAGCAATGGCAAGATATTATTTAGAAGTAAATACCTGTTTCGGTTGGGCTCCCATGAGTTGCAACAGGAGCAGTAGCTCCTGTATCTGCTGCCTGAGCACCAACTACATCATCTTCTGCTTCAGCCAAAACCTCATCATAGCTATCATGGGTGTCTGCCATGTCTATGTCATCTACAGGGTCTTGGGCCAACTCCTCTTCTATAATTGGAACATCACGGCCAGGAATGACTTCTGCCTGGATAGGATCTTCACTGACAGCAGCTTCTACATGCTCAGCTTAGGCTATACCTGCATCAAAATCAGTATCAATCACAAAATTATCATCAATTGATATCTCCCAACAAAAATATTACCTTCTGGGACCTCAGAAATGTGTGTAGGAGCCTCTTCACTATCGGGAACTCCCCCAACAGCTGCTAGTGCAGTCTCACTTTCTTAAACAATCGTTGCAGTAGACACAGCAGCAACTATGATTATGGGTGTGGAAGCGATGCCATCGGATTCAGGGAGAGGACTTGGAGGTGTTGATACCCTTACTGTGGCTGAACCAGTCCTCTCAGAATCTGTAGACACAATGCTTCCCCTCCGAACTCTCCGGACATATTGGCGGGTGGAAGGACTTGAATCAAGTAAAGAGGGATCCACGTGATTGCTACTCCCAGAAGGGCCATCTTGAACAGTACCACCACTACTAGTTACAGTTACTAGTGTGGTCTCCACAACTTTCTCAGCACCAGTGACGACTCCAACAGTCGCATGTTCTTCAACAGCTTCTTCTGTAGATACGGGTTTACTGGCAGAAGTGACAGGGGTGCTGTCAGATGAAGCTTCTGCAGCTTCTAATTCATCCAATGACACCTCATCATCTTCAGCATCAACCCCTGCACTTACATTCCTTTTCTCAGAAGAAGTACTTGAAATAGTATTTGCATCAACAGAGCTGATGTCTGCTGCAAAATCATCTGCACTAGAGGCAATCTTTGCTGCATCAGCTCCAGCACTCTCTCTCTCTCAACCTCTTCTTCAACAGCTCCAGAAGAATTACTACTGGATGATGAACTGTCCAGATCATTCTACAAAAAAAAAAAAAAAAAAGAGGAAAACCATGAGGGCACCATTTTGCTAAAAGCAAAGCCCAATAATTAAATGCATACCGGTATCTCAATCGGGACGCCACTAGATGTGTCAGCTCTTTGCTTAGACTGCCACAAAACAAAAAAAACCACATCAACATCACAAGGAAAGCATATCAATTGACAAATAAAGAGGCAAGAATCAAAACACTTACCCTCTTTTCAGAATAAACAACACCTCGCGATGACTTGCGCGCGGCGACACGTGCAGCTATAGATGATGGTGCACTCGGAAAGGCTGGAGGGACAAAAGTCTTCTTCCCAGCTCTGGTCTTCTTCACTGGTTTCTTACTTATAGGGGCAGAAACCTCCTGTGGAACATCTTCTCCGGCCAGTGGAGGACTTGCAATAGCAGCTTTCAAAATCAAGACTTCTTTACTGCCCTTTGTGGCACTTGTTTTCAGTATCTTAGTAGCTCGAGCAGGAGAATCTTTGCTCGGAGCCTCTCTTGTTTTGGACCTTTCAGGCTGTTTCCTCTTAGCAGCAGAAGTACCAGCAGAGGCAATTCTCCTTCCCCTGCTGGATGGTACTTTTCCGGATGCAGCAACATGTGGATGGTCCCTCAACCACAAAGGAGGGTGAGGACTGCCATGTATCACCCACCGTGAATCCTCATGATGCCATACGGCATAGCCCAAACTTTGGCGATTCGCATAGGTAGTCATGGTGTTGGTGGCAACAAATAAACGGGGATGAGGCAATGGAGAAGTATATGACTCCAGCAAGTGAGAAATATCTCCTCTCCCGCTGTTTCTAAACTCTACCATGGCAGCCATCAGTCTTCTCCAGTAATTACTTATACCTATGGTATAGACACCAATTCTATCACCACTAGGGATTATGACTCGAGTAGCAGCACTGCTCCAGTAAGCAAAAGCTCTTTCTCTCAGAAACGGGTTAATGGTAGGAATTTCACTTGCAGCAACCCCCATAATAGCAGGAACCTCTTGGTCAAATCCAAATTGCTTCCTTACTCTATGAGTACTATACACTGTAAACCGAATTCCATCAGGAGACAACACTGGCAACCAGCCAGCATTGGTGGCAGAAAGATAAGTCAGGGATGCCATGTCTCCAGCAACAAGGGTGTAGTCTTGAGCTTCAATATTGGAAAACCCAGACATCACCGACTCATATACAAATCGGCGATGGGACACTCCATATGGTCTCCAGCAGACCTTGCTCTCACTATCTAAAGAGAGTATCAAACTGTAATCATAAAATTTGCTGCCTACCCAGCGGTATACAGCAGGCACATCACCTTAGAAGTCACCGACATTGGCTACAACTCCATCCGGCATCGATGTAAACTTGTTTCGACCTTCGTAGGGTTTCCTACTCTTCCTTATGTACTCTATAGCATGCTCCCAAAGGAACGTGTGCACTATGGATGAATTGAATGCCGTGGTGACGATATGACAAGATGCCCCAGCCAACTCCTCAGCGTGCAACAAATTCAGCTGAGTGCAAATCTGCCCCAACAGCAGAGGGGCAAGGGGAAAACAAACCCCAGCAGCAATTTTAACAGCAAGAGGAAAATATAGAGGTTTAATGGAGTAAGTAGGGTGCTCACCGAAAACACATTTGCTGAGCCAGTAGGCTACAAAAGCAGCCCTTCGAATTGAGGGATCGGTCTTCCTGTTGAAATGCTCCATCCAAGGTTTGAATCTTGCAGCTTGGGTCCCCAAAGCAATGTTCTTTCGTCCAATATAATCTGCCAGAGCAGATTCAATCTCCAACTCCTCAGGGGAAAGTACCAAATCTGCTGGGCCTTGATTACCCAGAATTGACAACAGCCAATGATTCTCTACATCCTCCAATGTAACAGTCATTTCACCGTGAGCAAAAAAGAATGTGTGCGTGGATGGGCACCATCTCCGCACCAGTTGCCGTAACACTTTGGTATCACGGTACATATTTGAGCATCTTGAAATGAGAATGGAGCGGAGCACACCAGCCCGTTCCAAACAGTCACAGAATTCCCTATCAGTCAACTCAGAATCAATCCAATCTGCCTACTCAACGACTCTTGAGCATTGGAAATCAAAAACCAGAGGTACAGCGAGCATCTCATTCCTCTGAATCTGAAGATCTCGAATTTCCCGGAAATTTGAAGTCCAGGCCACATCTGCCGTAGCATCCTCTCTTATAACCAGCCACTCCCAATCTGCCGGTGGTGGCTGGAGGCTTACTAAGACAGAAGGAAACCTCTCACTACTTCTGTACCACGGGTCTAGGATGGGTCGGCCTAATATGTCTCCATGGGGCTCCGGTGACCCCAAAACAGAATCAGAGCTACTGCCATTATCTTCTGAACCTCTCGGTGTTCTCACATCTCTCTTGCCGGAAGAACTGCCACCACGTCCCTTCACTGGTTTCTTTGAAGAGGACGCCATCAGCAGCAAACAAGAAACACAAGAACAAGAAAGAGAAGAAGAAGAAAAAGAGGAGGAGAAGGAAGGAGAAGAGTTTCGGGTCTTTTCTTTTCTGTCAAGCTCGTCCTTAGCTTCTTGGAAATGAGGGAAACGGCTGAATAATGGGGAGTCAACTGAGTGGTTGAGCCATTAAGATGGGGAATGGCAGCCATTAATTCAGGCTGCCCCTTGAAAATAGGAGCCATTACCACCAGGTATGTCCTTCCCACTCCTTTATTATTTCCCCAGAAAAATGAGCCACCACCTTTCTTTTTTTTTAAAAATACCCGCCAAGAAGAAAACTGAACAGTTATTTTTTGGCTCGCACGTGACTCACCATGGGTAAGTCACAGGCTCGGGGGGCTAAATGTACATGCCCATTTTTTTGACTAAATAATTGATCGGGCCCCCAATAAAATATTTGGGCTTAACAAATTAACCCAATAAGCCCAACCCATTTGAATATCCCAAACAATATTAATTTACTTGCGCCTATTTTAAAGTGCTTTGACACTATTCTAAAAAGCCCACAACCCAAATATATATATATATATGTGGCCCAACCCATTGAAGTGCCATATACAGTACCCAATGAGCCACCTGGGCCCATTATAAGAGGCTCTCGACACTATTCAAAAGCCCAAAGAGAACTCATATGGAGCCCATGACCCAAAATGTGCCTATTATACAATTATTTGGCCCAAATACTATTAAATGAATGGAGGGAAACAGCTGGAGCCCAAATGACAGTCAGTTCCAAAATTCAAATGGTTGAATACAGCCAACCCGTGGGTCCCACGAAGTCTGAAGTAAAACTGACAGAGGATGGGCTGCATATCTGCTAATGGAGCCCACGCCATGTCTTATTCTACTAAAGAGAAGAAGAGTAACAGCTCCCATCTTCTCCAACGTGACAAGAGCAATTAAAAGGCCATTTTCAAATTATTCAAGCACCACCAGCTCACACTAGCTCTTCATCTCATTAGAAATAATAAGTTTTGACAGCAGACTTGTGCATAACAACTCAAGGACTACTGGCAGCAACCAAGACATGCTGGAGATAAAGAAGCATGGTGGAAAGTTAATGGCCATGTCCATTCTAGTCCCAAAAGGACTCAGGGAGTAGCTCCCACGGCCCAGACTCGTGAGGAAGCTACTCTCCTTATGTTGATTTGACTTAAGGAGTGTGATTTGGTGGAGGGGAGTTAGTTCCAAGACTTAGGTAACCATGGACTGTTGTCATTAGGTCTGCTGGGAGGCACAGTGACGAGTTTATGAAAACCAAGTCACAAGAGATATGCATAAACCCAACTTTACACAAAAAACTCACAAACTAAATAGTGGATACCTCTGACAAAACCATTTCAGAGGGAAAGAAGGCCTTATCCTGCCAACAGGGAAGGACCATGATCATTTTAGCCAATAAAACACTCCATTTGACCAACACATGTCATAGAGGGTTAATTTTGAGAATAAACAAGGTTAAGGGAAGCCAAAATCTCGGTTTTAGGCAACCCTAATCACTTATATATATAGGACTGATTGCATTATTAAGGCATCAGATCCACCAGCCCAAAACAGATTCTCCCAAAAATCCAGAACAGGAAGAATACTTCCAAAAACTCAAGAAATTACCACAATAAAGATCCAAGGAGAAAAGGCCCCTGAAATGGGTTTCCTGAGATCTTTCCCAACTCAGAACACATCAATCAAAACTCAGAAATACATTCCCGTCTGAAAAGATTGGAATTCACAACTCAACTTCTTTCTCCCCAGAAAAAAGCTCTCCTAGCAGATGTCTGAGTAGAAATCTTGAAATATCTTTACAAGGGTCACAATGGTTCTTTATCATTGATTTTAGCTCCATAAAAAGCCCAAACACATATCTCTCTTACCCTTATGCATGTCTCATTGGGGCTGACTCTCTCCGAATAAGTCAACCCTCTTTTTAGTCTCAACAAGTGAGTTGTATATCAGAAGTCTTGCAGCAGATGTCAACAGGAACATGTGAAGCATGTGTTTTAATTATTTTTTACTGAGGATATTCTGTTTCAAGCTCGATCCAGCCAAGGAACAGTGAGTGGCTCGGCCCAACAACTGATCCCTGGACTTCTTATTGACAACATTGCTTTGATAAGTTCTCTTGTCCTTGTTCTAATTTTATTTGGGCTCTTATAAGCATGTGAAGCATATGAGTTGGTACTTTTTTGTGTTAAAGTCATTATGATTCAAGCTTAGATTCAGTTAAGGGACAGCAAGTGGCTCGGCCCAATGACTGTCCTTTAAATTTCTTGTCGGTTACAATATTTCTACAAGCTTTCTCAGCCCTTCTTCTCATTTATTTTGGGCTTTCATTATCTTGGTTCTTTGAAATACTTTTTGGAAGTATCCCACTAGCCCTTGGGTTGAATTCAAGGCCCTCGGTTGAATTTTGGGTTCGACTACCCCCTCTTTTTAAGCTCAAGTCCACGTAGTGATCGCCCTCGGCACGCCACGTGGCAATATAGCAAAAACACCCCTCACATTTCTGGTGACTCCACTGGGGAGTCGAGATCAACACTTCCGAGAAGAAAGCTAGAGCTCAGAAACTATGCCTCCTAAAACCTGATAAAGAAGAAATCAAAGAGAAGTTTCAGTTCATACAGAACATTCCTATGCTGAATCTGCCATCAATGTACAAGGACAAGATCAACCTCAACCACCTCCAAGTGATCAAAACCAGGAGGTACCACCAACAAACTTGCTATTACAACTGATACAGAGCTTGCAGCAGAACCAAAGTGAGCTGGCAGAAGCCATTAAACAGCTCAAGGAAAAGGATACTGCTACAAAGACTCCTCCTCAAAATGAGGAAGAAAACCAAGAAAAGCCTCATCAAGACTCAGGTTCACATGAGAAGGAAGCTACCTTTGTGACAATGTCTGATGTGGCAAACTTACTCAAACAAGAAAGGGAGAAGAATCCAAAAGAGCCTCGACTCTTTGTGAGGAAACCTCCCTATCCCATTGAATTATTGAAGCAGCCTTACCCCGAAAAATATGTTGCTTCAACTTTCTCATGCTTCGATGGCCGAAAAGGGAGTGCTCTTGTACACATCAGCAAATTCATAGACTCAATGGGGGCTTACGCCGGCGACGGTGATTTATGCCTCCGCGAATTTTCAAAGTCCCTTGATAATAGAGCCTACACATGGTACACTACTCTGCCTCCTGGGTCTGTGAAGACGTGGGAAGATATGGTTGAGCTGTTTTGCGGAAAATATTTCCAAGCGGAGGAGAAAGTTACCCTTGTCAACCTCCACACTACAAAGCAAACAAATGGGGAAGACTTGCTTCGTTATATACATCGCTTTCGCGATATATCTTTGGACTGTTATGCCAATTATGAAGAAGGCGAACTCTTGGGAGTTTGTATAGATAACATGCTGCCATAATTTCGGGCTCATCTTGAAAACCTTGATATCTCAAGATTTGCACAACTTTTCCAAAAGGCTCGGAAGACAGCACTTTCAGTCAAGCCCCATGTAGAAAAGCCTAAAGAAAAGAAAAGCCAGCTACAAGTTCTCACGGTATCTACCGTAAACAACAAGCGCAAGAAATCAAATGAGAGATCTTTTGAGGAGCCACCACCTCCGGTTCCTTGCACTTTGGAAGAAATAATGGCTATTCTTGACAAATGGGTGGCAGACGGTATTGTCAAGCTCCCAGAAATTTCAAAGAAAGCAACTGAAGAAGACAAGAAGAATCCAAAATTCTGCTACTTTCATCAATATGTCCATCATTCTACAGCAGATTGCTGGACACTCAGAAGAAAATTTCATGAGAAAATCCAAGACGGAACCTTGGAGCTCTCTCAGGCACGGCAAAAGGTACACATTGATCCTTTTCTCAAGCATAAAGAGAAAGGTGCAGTTTTTGTTGTTATTCATGGTAGTGCTAGTGATGTGGACATGGACGAGCCCGTTGCTGCAAATTCTGCCATGACGCCTACAGCCATCAAGGCCTTGCAAAGGAATCCCAGGTTACGATCTCTCTTTAATCAGCTAGGATTGAATCCAGAAGCTCGCACAGCAGCTATTGAGGCCATTATGGCCATAGCAGCAGATTCCGGTGCCCACTGATTTATAGCAGAAACCCATGCCAGTCGAGCTTTTCTGGAAACGACCAATGCAATAACATTCACAGATGAAGATATGGAAGTCCAGTATCCAGATCACCGACGTCCTCTCTACCTCTCAGCCACAATCAATGAGGTTCAAGTGAGGCGTGCTTTAGTAGATACCGGCTCTTGCATCAATCTTATTCCTTTAAGCACAATCCAAGCAGCAGAAATCTCTCAAAGGAAGATCCAAGGAGCACCTATGGAAATAAAAGGATTTGGTGGTGTTGGTGAATACACTAAGGGGCATATTCAACTTATTCTAAAGGTTGGTCCCATTGTAGCTTTGACGCGGTTTCACGTTGTGGATTCCGTTGTTCCTTACCACATATTATTGGGAAGACCTTGGCTGCACAAACACCAGCTCATCCCCTCCACCTACCACCAATGTGTGAAAGGAAGGCTTAATGGAAAGCCTATCCGAATAGCCGCCAACTCCACACCTTTCGACCAATCCGAATCCCACTTTGTTGAGGCAGCCCTATATGATGAAATCACTCCAGCAGGGGAAGCATCACTTGCAAAACCTATTGGAGTTCCACTGCCTAAATGGGAAGAAATAAAGGATGCTCCTGAGGCAGACTTGAGAGACTTGCTGGAACGGAAAAAGAAGCGCAAAGCAGAAGCTAGTGCTAGCAAGAGTCAACCACAATGTGAGCGTGTCCGTTTACCGGACAGGCGCACTATTTATCGTTTATGAAGGTGCGCGGGGGTCAATTGTCCCCAACAAGAGGCCCCCGAACCAGAAGAGGGAATCTCACAGCCCTCGTGTCTTACAGTCAATGCAACAGATATCCCAGAATTTGGTAAACGTAAATTTACCCTAAACATTTCTATCATTTTCTTTGTATTCGTTGGGTGCATTCTTTTGGGTGGTGAGTTTATTTATCCTTGGGAGTGTGTACTTGTGTTTCCTCCCTACACTCCAAAAAATTTGGTATCATGCACGTGGAATAAATGAATACTCATTTTAGAGAATCTTTCTTCCCCCACATAGTACGAATCCTCGACTTAATTTGTAGCTGCAGATTGTCCAAGAAAGGAGTTGAAATTCATTTGAGAGTATATGTCTAGCTCATCACTTGTTTCCTAAGGATCATTAAGTTCATGCTTATTTAATGAACTTTTTTCAGAGGATTCAATTGAGTTGGAAATATTACAACGGGTGGTGATCTCCTTCCCTAAATTTTGGACAATTTTTCTATTATGAACTTTTGTTTTGAAAATATCACACACATTTGGATTTTTAACCATTACAGCTTTTGGTAATCTCATTTTTTGTGACTTGTACAAATTTAGTTCCTGAAGAGGAATCTTGATTAGCATTAAAGCTAAGACCACTCTTGTTACTAATTAGTCTTTGATAATTAAACATTTAATTGATCAAGCTTTTCATTGGAGAAAATTTTTAGTTGAGTCCTAGACAATTGTCAAGTTCATCTCTGTGGTTTTCACTTTGTCCTTAATTGAGACATTCTCTTCCTTAAATTTCTCATTTAAATGATATATTTCATAGTTAGCTCTTAATGTCTCTTCTAGCTCAACTTCATTTAGTTTTTTAAGAGATAAAATAGAAATATTTTTAAGTTTAATGCACTCCTTAAATAACTTATTAGAGGCCGTCTGAATGTTATTTTCTTCATTTGAATCATCATGAGATGATTCACTTCGGTTACTCACACTGGACTCATTACCACTTCGAATTGAGACAGTAAAGGCTAAAAGATTTTCATTTTCATCAATACATCCTTCAAACTTTTCACTTAGGATCAGTGGCGGCTTCAGAAAATTTTTCCAGGGTGTTCATTACAAAACTTGAATATAACATCATTAAAAAAAAAAAAAAATTCCAGTTTTGTACAGTTTTTGTTGACATGTTGAGATGTTGACACATGTACAAAAACTGTACAAAACTGGACACGTGATAATATCTCAACGGGTGTATGATACTCAACATGTTTACTAAAAAAAATATAAAATAATTTTAAATGAGTTTTCATAACTTATTAATAATAGAGGAATTAATTAGACTATCCCCAATGTAATAGGGTTGATAGGCTTAAAAATAGAGATTAATACTAAAATAAAACGATGCTATTTAGATGACAGTAACTTAAAATGCAAACTATTTTTTTCCTTAATAAATGTAATATTGTTATCTCCACTGTAAATAAAAAGGTAAAAAATAAAAAGCAAAGAGGCAAAATCAAAGTTTGACACTTTGACTTTCACCTCACCTGCCACACCATTATTTATTTTATTTTTTTTCCTTTCACGGTTTGCTATAGCAGTACAGCCTTTTAACAGCTTGACTTTACCACTTTCCAAGAATAATGATAATGCATCGGGTGAGGTGAGTTTAATAGTTTATTATTTCAAATTATATTTGGACTTTTTATTTTTCGTACGGTGAATTGGGTTTATTAGATTAGGTGTTCACAAATTATTTGAGGGTGTTCACAATGTTTTTAAGGAATACAACATCTATATAAAAAAAAATTTATCCTTTGATTTTAAAAAGTCAGGGTGTGCAACTGCACACCCTCACTTGAACGTGGCGCTGCCCCTGCTTAGGATCACCTTCATGGTTTTAACTTTTAACATTTTGTAATTTGGACAGTCTACACTAACGTGTACCCAAAACCTAAGCACTCTTAGAATTGAATAGCAAGAGTTTTTTTTTTTTTTTTTTCATTCTTTTGACCTCTATAGTCATTCCTAGTTAAGGAAATTTCACTGCCTTTACTCTTGGTTTGTTCAACAGCTCTAGGAATTTGTACTTAGTTTTACCCATCTTAGGTTTGAGGAATTTTCTAAATTTCTTGGCAACAATTGTCATGTAGGAATCATCCAACAAATTAAGGAACGCTCTAATGTGAGGAGGCATAGTTATCTCCATCAAGGTAAGGGTATGGAACTAGGATTTGTTCACGATAACATGGGTCAAAGATCACATTAATGAAACTAATCCCTTTACAGAGTGTAGCTAGATAACACATGAAAAATGCTATTTTTACTGTTTTGTTTACCTTTGGACCTTTTGTAATTTGGACAAACATGTTCAAAACCTAAGCACTCTTAGAATTGAATAGCAAGTATATTTCTCTTTCTTTTTACCTCTATAGTCTTTCCTAGTTAAGGAAATTTCATTGGCTTCAGAACTCTTAAGTTGTTCAATAGCTCCAGGGGGTTTGTTCTTATTTTTACCCTTCTTAGGTTTGAGGAATTTTCTAAATTTCTTGGCAACAATTTTCATGTCAGCATCATCCAAAGAATTAAGGAACACTCTCATCCGAACCTTCTAGTAGGCATAGTTATCTTCATCAAGGTAAAGGTATGGAACTAGGATTTATTCATGATAACAGGGGTCGAAGATCACATTCACGAAACTAATCCTTTCACAAAGTGTAGATAACACATGAAAAATTATATTTTTACCCTTTTGAGTTCTAAATGCTCTCATACCAGTTGAAATTTCTTGTTTTGACGCCCCAAACAACTGAGCATCAGATTAACTAAACAAGAAATGAATGATTCCAAATGGATTAGCACAAACAGTTATTTGACCCGGTTATAATTCACCAAATCAAAATCAATAAAGATGTAAACCAATAAAAAGGGACACAAATTTGTTGAGTAAGTGAAAAACTAGTGGAAACCCTCTGCAAAGGAAAAATCACTCTAGGGATCCATTCCTATAGAAAATTCACTAGAATAAATAATTACAACAATCTACTTACAAAATCTTTTAACAAATAGACCCTCTATTATAACTTCAGCAAACACCTAACTTGCCTTCTCACTGTATAAGCCCCAAAACTCTTGAATTCTATTCTACGTGAACTTCTTTCATGAACGAACCTCGTCAACACAGAAACTTTGGAAAACAACAACAACGAGGTCCCATGGATGAGGACTAACTCAATGGTTTAAAGGAAACAATAGTTTAGGCTCAATGAGAAACTCTAAGGAATATCTCACATGGAGAAACAATTAAGGGAGATGAAATTAGATTTGTTTAGGTTTCAAGAATGTTTGCTCTAACATAATTTTGATACAACAACCAATCACTTCTCAATTTGTGCAACAAAGTGTTGGTTTTGTCTAGGAAAAGCATTAGGTTTACTTGTATGGTTGTCAAAGTCAGTTTACTATTTGATGCAATTATATACACTCTAGCAAGTGTAGAGCGAGAGGGCAAGCAAACTCTCTAGGAAAACACAATTATGCAACATCAAACAGTCATATCTTGTTATGTTCAAGACCAAATTGGGTCAAATTTGTATCCGTTTTAGGTCTCCGGACATCTAATTTTGAATAAAATTACTTTCACTCAAAAGGTTTTTTAGGTGTAAAAGATATAGGGAAAAGAGCATGAACTCATCATCTTTAAGCAGATCAAAACCTCATTGTTTTTTAGCAGCTTCTGACCCGGATTCAACCTCAACATAATTCTATTGATACAATCCAAATTTAATATGCTTTGGTGCTAGGATTTGCTAATAAACCTAACAAAATGCTAATGCTGGGGGCAACTGTAACTCATTTGCTTGCAAAGAGCATCCAATTAAACAACTTGGTGATAAGATTATTGTAGCGAAATGTTCCTTTAGTTGTTTGTAGCGACTGCCATTGACATGTTAAAATAAAGGTAGTAGGTTGTTGCAGAGCTAGAGATTAATTGATGAGATGACTGATAAAACCTTTTTGAATTACACATTCTCACATACTAAATTCTTGAGAAGTCATGTACGAAGAAAGAGTGAAGTTTTCATTCATGATAAAACAATTTTATGTTCCTTTTCTTATGTTTAAGGCATGAAAGTAGACATATAATTAAGGTTTAGACCATTGAACTAAATTCTGTTATAGGAAGCAACCACCAGAGTTAAAACCACAAAATCACTGAGTGAGGCATGGAACAATTGGAAAGGTTGACTTGGTTGTCCCATGGTCATTGTAGCAGCGAGAGTAAGTCTGCTTTCTAGGAATAGCCGACCATGTGTTAATCTGATCCAACACAATCTTAGTGCAACCAATGCTGTCACAACTATTCAGATCAATTACTAACTCATCAACTGATTTGTTCTAAATGCTCTGATACTAGTTGAAATTTCTTATTTTGAGTCCAAAAAACAAAGCATCACATTAACTAAACAAGAAATGTTTTATTCCAAATAGATTAGCACAAATAGTTATTTCAACCACGATTATAATTCACCAAATCGATAGGCAATAAATATGTAATGCAGTAAAATGGCGCACAAATTTGTTAATGAAGTGAAAAACTAATGAAGAACTTTTTAAAGGGAAAAATCACTTTGGGAATCCATTCTTGTAAAAACTTTATTAATAGAAACAATTGCAACAATCTACCTACAAAATCTTTGCACAACTAGACTTGGTAACCTCAGCAAAGCCCCTGATTGCCTTTCCATCATCGGGGCCCCAGAACTCTAGAATTTTTCTACGTAAACTTCATTCACAAACGAACGAATTTCATCCGCAACAACACCGAAACTCTAGACAACAACGACCCACTGTTGAGGACTAACTCTATAATCTATATATAGTTCAAAGGATACTTTAAAGAATATCTCGCAGAAATAAACATTTTTAGGGAGATAAAATTAACATTGTTTAGGTTTAAGAGGGTTTGCTCTCAATACGATTCTGATATTGCAGCTAGTTTCTTCTTACTTTGTGCAACAAGTGATGGGTTTTTTTTTTTTTTTTTTTTTTTTAGGAAAACATTAGGTAAAGTTGTAAGGCCTTCAAAGTCAGCTACTTTTTATTGTAATTTCACTTAAACGACTTTGTAGTGAGGGCAAATGATCTCTCGTGGACAACATAGTTATGCAAACTTCAAATTGATATATCTTGCTTTTTTCAAATCCAAATTGGGTCAAATTTGTGTCAGTTTTGAATTCATGGATGTCGAATGTCCAATGAAATAAGATATATATGAGCAAAAGAGCGTCAAACTCATCATTTTTAAACAGATCAAAACATTGTTACTTTTTAACTGTTTCTGACCCAAATTCAATCTTAACACAATTCTATTGATACAACCCAAATTTAATATGAATTGGTGTTAGGATTGCTGACAAATCTATAAACCCTAACAAAATGTTAATACCCCTAACAAAATGCTAATGCTTCGAGTAACTGTCATGCGTTTGCTTACAAACAGCATCCAAAGAACTTGGTGATAAGATTATTATAGTTTATAGAGGAATATGTTCCTTTAGTTGTTTGAAGCAAGTGATTGCCATTGACATG
>BKZX01030491.1:0-14363 GCA_014362285.1 Fagus crenata | reverse complement strand
TCAAGATATTTAATAAATGCACCCTTATATATCACTTTGCAAAGTTACTGCCAAGAATGGAGAAAGGACAATGCTTAAGTGTGCAGACTATATATCACATCTTGCGGTAGATCGGATCCGGGACTTTCCATGTTGTCTTTGATTTGAAGTTTGAACTAAATGGTCGGTCAATTTATTAAGGAACCATAAGGCTAGGTGGAGGGCCATTTATGTCTTTGTACTATGTGTTGCTTATGTGGATATATCAATGTTATGAATCCTCTACCATTCTTAAGATAATATTAGTGTAGAATTCATAAAATTTTATCCATCTATTTTGAAAAGGATGGATTAGATTTTATTACATCATCAATGATTTAAATAAATACCAAAATTATGATAGTCAAAATATTTTAAAATGTTGATGCTCTGATAAAATCTAATCCATTTATTTTAAAATAGAGGGATATGATTTTAAGAACTCTTAGGTAAAATTTTTTAAGAACTTTAGAGAATCTTAATCCGACTAATCTGATTGATTTAATTTATTATTATTATTATTATTATTTTCATTTTTGGGAAGATTGAAGGATCTAATATTGCAAAAAATGAAAGAGTCTTTATGAGACAAAAATCCAAATTTAAATGTCTTACCATCCCTAGCCTAAACACTAGGTTCTTTTAATGCAATTAAACAAAGATGATGGGGGGATGAATCTTTTCTTGAGAAGGCTCAAAACTTAATCCGACAAATTGTCACAAATGACGAAAATGAGGAGCTAGTCAAAGTCTCCACTGAAGTTGAGATTAAAGACACTTCTTCTAGCATGGGTTCTTTAAAAGCAACCAGGCCTGATAGTTTACCCCACTTTTCTTTAAGCACTATTGGAGTATAATCAAGCAGGAAGGAAACATAGACTACACATAACAAGCCTGCTCTCTTCACCGTCAACTTGCAACCCTTTCGTCAATTTTGAACGTAATATTTTCTAACAATGTCTATTACTCTTCCTATTACGAAGTAAATAATAATTAATCTTGAGTGATGTTAATGATACTACAAACGCTTTACAAGTTGATGTATTATGTTGTTGAAGTGACAACAATCATATCTATTATTACGTCACTTTGCAAGTCTTTTGTGATAAAATTGATAGTAGTTTTAACATTTTTTATTAATCTTTCTCCAAGTTATATCAAACTAAAGAGATCATGAGATGCTCCTCTTATACCTTAACCTATGTTTAGATGGAACCAGGATGAAAAGGTTCAGTATTATTCTCAAGTAGGTCATCATTGTAGAAAGTCATTGAGAGTGGTCATGTACAAGAAATTTTTGATGGAATGCCTTACTAAAATTTGATAGTGATCGTAGTTCCCATAAACCAAATACAAGAGGGGTGATAATTTTTTGGAGTGGACTACTCTATTTTCTTGTTCCTCTATCTCACCATACAAACAAAATTACAAATAGAAGAAAATGTTTTCCATGGAAAACTATTTTCCTCTCACTCTTATTTTCCCAAACATACCTACCCTTT
The DNA here is from genome assembly GCA_014362285.1 of Fagus crenata. Lineage (NCBI taxonomy): Eukaryota > Viridiplantae > Streptophyta > Magnoliopsida > Fagales > Fagaceae > Fagus > Fagus crenata. The sequence goes on along the minus strand of BKZX01030491.1, from coordinate 12,843 downwards.
TACCCATCCCATCTCCTTTCAAGAGCTTCTTTTTTCCTTTGTTTAGGAACCAAACAGAGAGTAGGGAACCATTACTTCATCATATTGACATCTCTTGCTTGTGGGGCACTCAATGATCTTAGTTGCATTGTAGTCTAAGCACAGGAAAATCTGTGTGAGCAGAGGTATTTGCTTGTACAAGCTGCACTGGAGTTGTGGACTTTGCCCTGTGGCTGATTTAATGGCATCGACAACGCTACCTTTGTTGTAGACATTTCCACTTGCATAAATATCTGTAACATTCATTTGTTTACACTATAACATAGTTAAGTTGTTCTAGGAGCACAACTTTTTTTCACAACTTGATAAGGTAGTAAGTTGTGAATAGAGTAACATTACTGAGAGCAATTTTATTACGCATTATTCACAACAGGCCACGTCAATTGTAAAAAAATTGTGAAAAATTTTGTACCCTTAGACTTATTGGTTAAGAAACAAGTTTATGACTTTAAAATTAAGCACAGCTTTGAATGCAAGTGAGTATAGCAGTGAGTTTCATACCTTTCTATGCTAGAATATCCATGAGGTTATATTTTTTTTCCGTAAGTATCCCCCAAGTGGAGAAAGTGGGTTTGTTTTTGTTAATTATTTACAATAATATTCTAACAAAAAAGTCTAATTATTATTGCTATTGCTAAGAAAACAAGAAAACAAAAAATCCAAAGCCAAAAAAAAAATTAAAAAATTTTGAGGACAATCGACAAAAAAAAAAAAAAAAAAAACCTAAAGTTTTTAAGTAATTAAGTTTAAAAATAATTATGATTATTGGCTAAATTTGTCAATACTGTATTAGAAGTCATTTCGGATTCATTGGACAAATAAATTTTTTTAATATCGGTCCATACTAGATGAAAGTATTGTAATAATTAAATATAAATATATATATATAGGGAGCGGCTCACCTCCAATTGACTTTCCTCCCGTTATCTCCCATTTTAAACCGGATTGAAGACACATGGCAACCAACTAATCTAACGGTCTTGAATAAAACACATCAATTAGTAGAATTCTCACCTAAGGACTCCTCTGTTTTTCTGCTTCCCGCGCTCACAGTCCCTACTAAAATAAAAGACATTCCCGCTAAAATTTTCACTTAACACAAACAAGACTCCTTACATTCTCTACTTCCTACGTTCATAGAAACTTCACAGCATTCAATTTTTTCAGAAGCCTACCACTAAAAGCCTTTGACAGGTGCTTCATCATCCCTCATATTATCTCTGTGTTTGTGTTCCATATCATATGAACTATTGATCCATATTTATTTCACTTGTTAGCATTCTCATTTGGATATTCGTATATTACCTCTTGTTTGTTTAATTTTTTGTATGATTGATGGCTTGATTATAAAATACTAGTTTTATGTATTTATTATTGTTGCATTAAGAACTTTTTAAATTTGGATATTCTATTGCTTATTTTTCTTTGGTTTTTGAATTTCTATTAGGTGTTCTATTCTCTATTGATTTACCAATTAATCTAAATGGCTATAGACAATGATGAACAAATACACACCCAGGGCGATCAAGACAATGATGATATTCATGCTAGTATAATGCAGAGTTCTGATTGTGAGGGGGAAATATCTGTTTGGAAACTAGAGTTTGACTCAGAAGAACATGCTTACCAATGGTATAATGAATATGCTAGAGAAGTTGGATTTAGCATACGAAAGCAATGGAAGAATTGGGATAGATTCAGTGGAGTAATATCAAGTAGAAGATTTGTGTGTTATAAGGAAGGATTCAGAAAAATAGACAAGCGGACAGATGTAAAAAAGCCACGAAAAGAAACTAGAACTGGTTGCTTAGCAGGACTAACCATTGCTCTTCAAGCTAGTGGAAAATATCGAGCCATCGATTTTGAATCAAATCATAACCACGAATTAGCGAGTAAGTCATGTGTACACATGTTACCTTCTCAAAGAATTATTACTGATGTTCAAGCTATTGAAATTGAGTTGGCAGATAATTCCGGTATACGACCTAAATTGGCACATGAATTGATGAGTCGCCAAGTTGGAGGTAGAGAAAATCTTGGTTTCACTAAGCAAGATCAAAAGAATTATCTAAGGAGTAAGAGGAAAATTGATTTGAAGCAAGGTGAAGCCGGGAGTCTTTTGAATTTTTTTCTTTCTCAAGTATCAGAAAATCCATCATTCTTTTTTCGAGTTCAAATGGATGTTGAAGACCAAATCACTAACATATTTTGGGCTGATGCCAAAATGAAATTAGACTATGGTATATTTGGTGATGTGGTGTTCTTTGACACGACTTACAGGACCAATAAAGAGTGTCGACCTTTTGGAGCATTTGTTGGCTTGAATCATCATTATCAGCAAGTTGTATTTGGGGCCTCTTTGTTATATGATGAAACTAGTCAGTCATTCGAATGGTTATTTCATACATTTTTGGAGTGTATGTCTGGTAAAAAGCCAAAGACAATATTTACTGATCGAGATCCTGCAATGGCAAAGGCAATACCTTTAGTGATGCCCGAGACTTATCATAGACTGTGCTTATGGCATCTTTATCAAAATGCTCTTAAAAATCTTAATCATCTATTTAAGAGCCAAAAAACCTTCAATGCTGATTTTAGTAGTTGCATTTATGATGGTGAGTATGAAGAGGAGTTCATTAGTGCTTGGGAGAATCTGTTGCAAAAATATGGTCTACAAGAAAATGCATGGTTGCAAGATTTGTTTAAAGTGCGAGAAAAGTGGGCCATGGTGTATGGGAGAAATACATTTTCTGCAGGTAAGAAAAGCACACAGCTTAGTGAGAGTTTCAATTCTCATTTAAGAGATTATTTGAAGTCTGATTTGGACTTGGTACAATTTTTCAAACATTTTCAAAGGGCTGTTGATGATCTCCGTTATAATGAAGTGTGTGCAAACTATGATATGAGCCAAAAAATTCCCACCTTGAAGGTTAATGTTCCTTTACTAAGACATGCTAGAGATATCTATACTGGAGCCATTTTTATTATGTTCCAAGATGAGTTCGAAGAGTCATTGATGGTGGTTGTTGACACTTTTCATCAAAGTGGGCCAGTTTCTGTTTATAAAGTTCATAATTGTGAAGATTCCAGACAGCATACAGTTACATCTTCAAATGGCTTGATTACATGTAGTTGTAAAAAATTTGAGTTTGTCGGGATTATGTGTAGCCATATTTTGAAAGTGCTCGATGAGATGAAGATTAAGATGATGATCCCAGAACAATTTATATTGAAGAGGTGGACTAAGAATGCAAGGGCTGGAATTGTCTTGGATATTCATGAGTGTGAGGTACAAAATGAACCTAAGCTAGAAATGAGACCCCGTTATAGAAATTTATGCACCACTTATGTTAGATTGGTGGGTAAAGCTGCTGAATCTAAAGAGGCATGTGATTTCCTTGCAAGTCATGCAAGTGAATTATATGCAAAAGTGGAAGAATATTTAAAGGTTGAATCTCCAAGTGAGACACTTATGCCTTCCTCAATAGCTTGTGACAAAAATAAACAAGATATTGCCTTAGAAAAAAATGTTGTCAAGAGCACAATGACTATACAAGCAAAAGGTTTAAAGAAAAGAGAAGTTTCACGTGGGAGAAAACGGCATAGAAGTTGTCTTGAAAATAGACCTAAAAAAAGAAGAAGCAAAACAATCCAAACTCTCGCATCTGGCGTAACTTCTCCAACCACATGCGTTCCACCACCATGACATGAACCTCAGGTATGGCTTTACTTACTAGGAGTTTGCATCCCATTGTTGAAGTAGTTATTGGAAGTGAGTGGGTGCAAAAGTAATTGTTACTCACTTGAAGATATAACATAACTGCTACTGTCTTGTCTGGTTGTTTAGACCAATATAGTTGGATTTAATCATTAGATTGATATCATTTCTAACAAGAAAAAAGCTTCTCTTGTTTTAATTATTTCTATTTTATTTTGTATTGAACAGCAACTCTCTCTAAATGAGTTTGTTGGAGACACATTAGAGGCCCATGCCAAGATCAACATGATTGTAGGGAGTGAGTGAGCAACATGCAAGTTATTGCAGCCTTCAATGCCCAAGAATTATCCAAATTGTGTGATTATTTTGCAGTCAGTGGTGCTAAGTGTCACCCATAAAAGTTATGTATTTTTGCCATGGTGTAGCTTTTGGTGAAAGAATTTTTTGTAGCATTGAGGTTGACAAAAACATGAAACTGATGGCTTGTGAAGCAACATTATTGGACATATTGATTTTTTTTTTTTTTTTTCATTACAAACAGTAGTAGACTTCATTAAAAAGAAAAAAGAGATTACATTGAGCAAAATTCATAAGTATAACAAAGAAATTTCATTTTTAGCAAAAAAAAAATTCATAAGTATATTTGGGGCTTGATCTCAGCTGTCAGTGAAAACAAAGGAGCTCAAGACTCTTCACACCTGGCATCAAGACGTGGCAATCTTATCCACTGATCTAGACTTGTATAGAAGCTCTAGAATTGTATAGAAGCTCCTAAACTTATCAAAAAAAAAGTATAGAAGCTCCTGGAAGCATATAGTTCTGCACGTGTGATTATTGGGTTGTTATAACAGATTAGAAGTTGTTAGACTCTGATTGTATTAAGCCTATATTACACTGAAAATATCTGATTGTATTAAGCCTATAATTGAAAATATCTCAAGGATTAGAAATTGAAAATATCTCTGTAACAGTATTATTATCATTGCAATATACTCTTACACTCACGTGAATCACTCATTTTGTTTTTCTCTCAATATTCTCTATACTTCTCTAAACATTTTCTGTCAGCTCTGCGTTTGGGAAAAGAAATGCATTGCTTTGCTTTAAAAGCTCACCTAACTGAAGACATTTTTGTTGGTTGTTCACTCATAGATATGTATGCAAAAAGTGGCTGTATAGAACAATCTCAAAGGGTTTTTGACAGCTTAAAGGAGAAAGATGAGGCATCATGGAATGTTATAATTGCAGGATATGGAATTCATGGACATGGAAACAAGGCCATGGAGCTATTTGAACAAATGCAAATATCAGGCCACAAGCCTGATGGGTTTACATTTATAGGACTTCTAATGGCATGTAGCCATGCTGGATTGGTTACAGGGGTTAAAATATCTCAGCTAGATGCAAAATTTATATGGAATTGAGCCAAAACTGGAACATTATGCATGTGTTGTGGACATGCTGGGTCGGGCTGGCCTATTGGATGAAGCTCTAAAGCTCATACTTGAGATGCCTGAAGAACCAGATGCTGGAATCTGGAGTTCATTGCTTAGTTCCTGCAGAATTTATGGTGACGGAAGAGATTAATTAAAAAAATTTAGAACAAAACTAAAAAATAAGAAAAAGAAAGAGAGAAATATTGAAGAGATAAAGATGGATTGATGTTAAGTTGTTAAGGAGTCTTGTTTGTGTTAAGTGAAAATTTTAGCGGGAATGTCTTTTATTTTAGCAGGGACTGTGAGCGCGGGAAGCAGAAAAACAGAGGAGTCCTTAGGTGAGAATTCTACTAATTGACGTGCTTTATTCAAGACCATTAGATTAGTTGGTTGCCATGTGTCTTCAATCCGGTTTAAAATGGGAGATAACGGGAGGAAAGTCAATTGGAGGTGAGCCGCTCCCTAAAGTTTTTAAGTTATTAAGTTTAAAAATAATAATGATTACTGGCTAAATTTGTCAATACTGTATTAGAAGTCATTTCGGATTCATTGGACAAATAAATTTTTTTAGTATCGGTCCATACTAGATGAAAGTATTGTAATAATTAGATGAAAGTATTGTAATAATTAAATATAAATATATATATATATATTGGTTTATATTTTCTTTCAATATTCATTGGGCCAATTAATATACCCATTTCTTTCCATTTTAACCCATATCTCCAATTAAACCCGTAAGCCATATCTCCACGTTTCGTATACCTAACATATGTCCAAGGAAGAGCCATATGTTAAAGTTACTAACAACAAATTAAGGGGGATATTTTAGCAACGTTGTTTTGGATTGACATTGATCTAAGAAATTTTTAATTACAGCTAGCGCCTATGATCATATACCGCTAGTCTCCAGTTCCAGTATAGCACAAAGTGAAAATGCATATCCTAAGCAAATTACCAATTCTGTGTAAATCTCCCTAAATAGACACAAAAGCAAGAAATAGTTGAGATGTCAATGTCATGCAGAAAAGCCTCCGAAATCCCATGACCAGCTCTCAGTCTAGCTTGACCCACTGTTCAAGATGTACAATTTGTCTCAACTAACACAGATTTATGCAAAATGAACAAAGGTAGATTAATAACATAAATGTTTCACGTAATTTACTTCCCTAAAAAATTTATTACAATTCCACTGCATAACAAATTAACAATATACTCCAGAGATTGGAAAGGAATAGAAAATTGAAATTTAACAACACATTATCTATTAATGTCTTTGGCATGATAGTAGAGAAAAAACATAAAATAATAATTATTATAATAATAAATAAAAAGCATAAAAATAAATAAATAAAAGACTAGTAATTTCTTGGAAAAATCATTCTTGAATTTCAAATCTTATCCTATCTAAAAATAAAAAAGAAAAGAAAGAAATATGCAAATAATTATTAGGAGCAAGGCACACCAACTCTCAAAGGGGAAATTATAGAATATTTCGGGAGTACATTAAACTAGTCACAAACCCGTGCAATACAGGGAGAAAGCTATTAAATAAGATCCGAAGAAATCTTATGTAGTCAGTCGAAGATTGTTCCAATCATTTAATACCACAATCAAACTACAGGTAATCAATTTCAGCTAAATATCTTATCTATAGCTTTCAACAAACAAACTTTCTCTCTCACGTCTCAAAGAAAAGAAAAAAAAAAATGATCCACAACGCTATAGCAAAGCTCTTACAAAATTCAGAAGATATGGTAAAATTCTAAAGGAAATACTTAAAATTGCTTATGTATCAATAAACCAACCTGGGGCGTAGCCAAGGCAAGCCTTGGCTGGGCTATAGCCCAGTCAAGGTTTGTTTTTTTCTTTTTTCTTTTTTACTTATATTTTTTTTATAAAAAAAAAATTACCTAATTAGTCCAGTCAAGATTTTTTTTTTGCAATTAGCCCACCCTAAAAAATTTTTCTGCCTCCGCCCCTGAAACCAACAAAGTCAAATTTCGACTGATTTGATAATCAAGGATTATGGGAACAAAGATCCTTCAAGAAGGTAACAATTTTTAGGAGTAAAAATCCTCTAACAAAGTTATTTATGTGAGTTAAGAATGGCTTCATGAAAAACTAATTTCCAGAAGATTTTCATCAAATCTATAGCTATATGGGGGTGGAGATGTCTCTTCTTTCCTCTTAATTAGGCACCACCAGAACCACACTTCTTACCAAACATGATCAATTGAAGCTTGTCATAACTTGCAAGCATGCCAGCACCAGCAATGGCACTGAGGATATTTGTACCATCTCCCTTGAATATGCCCAGATTTGGGACCCTCATTCTTAAGGACTTGAGAGAGTGCATCCAGGGAGCTCTTATTCTTCTTCAGACGGTATTAATTGGATAGGAGTCATAGGAGGCAAGGCCAACACCATTTGTGATAAGCCAACCAAAAGTAAAGCTAGCAAAGAAACTATATATCCTGAAATCATCCAGAAAATGTATGGAATGTAATGCTCACCACAAATCTAACAACCATTCATAGTGAACTTGTGCTGATAGCATATCAAGATAATGCCATATCAGTAGTTGAGATAGAAAATCATGATTCATCTATGGTAAAATAGTCGTAGTACTGAACATTGCTTCAGAAAGTTTTAAATTAACATTTTTTCCTCTTCTTTAGGTTTTTCTTCAATTCTATCATTGTGCATATGCATTGCAGACTTTGCAGTGGTAGTTAAGACATAATACAAAAAGAACAAAACCTAAACAATACCTCAATTATTCTTAATTCAATTTTTTTTTTTTATAAACATGTCATTAAGTCTAAATGCTTAATGATTATGGTAATCATCGGCATCATGATGTAGCTATGCCAGGTAAGTAGTAAAATTACAAATTGCATCATCCCATTACAAGTATTAAATAAAATGAATACATAAGTAATCCACTGACCTGCAACTTTCTAGTCAGGACCACTGTCTTCAATGAGTCATACATTCTAAAGTATAAGCCACTTTACACAATGATGCCAGCACAAGAAACGTTCAGGCAACAGTAAAGGCCAACAATACCAACCGATTGGAGAGCCTTCATGTAGACATTGACCAATTGAAAGAATTGACTCTCTCCTCCCTTTTTTTTTTGCAGCCTTAGCATCATTTGCGAGATGGGCTCGAGCAGAGTTCAAGAGTTTCTGGAGGCACCATAAGGCAAGCATTTGTGATATGACATATTCACATCTATAGAAAAAAATATAAACAATTTCAATTAAACATATAAAAATAGTAATAACCAAAGGAATATCTTAAGATTGCATGATGCATTGTTGAGGGTATAGAATTAACTTGTACATATGCTCAACAAAGTCATCTATTAGAACAGGCCAAGCACCTGCAAAAAGGATTAAGCATTACTTTAGTTACCAACAAAGAAGAATCAATCATTTTTTTCCTTTTATAGAGAAAGAACTAGATCATGTGGCCGACCATGACTATTCTGTTGAGGATCCATAGCCGACCCCTACAATTTAGGGACTAAGAATTGGTTTTTCTATATTTATATAGAAACACTGGAGAGACTCAACGGGGGGCTTTTTGGGATGAACTTCTGGGTGTGAGATAGCGGTGGACTGGTCCATGGTGTATCTTGGGTGATTTTAATATGGTTTGTTTTCCTAGCGAACGTTGGATTCCCGTTGGTTCTCCCCTAGCATGCTGGCTTTTTCAGATTTCATAGGGACCTCTCACCTAGTGGATTTACCATTGGAAGGAGGTACTTATACTTGAAGTAGTGGATCAGAACACCCTTCTATGTCTCATATTGATCGCGTTCTGGTCTCTACAGATTGGGAAGAGCATTTTCCAGATGTTCTGCAGAAGCTGCTTCCTCACCCGATTTCTGATCACCATCCTATATTGGTGGAAGCTGGGGGCATGTCTCGAGGTAAGAGTTTCTTTAAATTTGAAAATATGTGGCTTAAGCATGAGGGTTTTGTTGACAAGGTGCAGGAGTGGTGGAATGGTTATAATTTTAACGGCACTCCGAGCTACATTCTTGCTCGCAAGCTTAAAGCTTTGAAATGGGATTTGAAAGCATGGAACAGGCGAGAATTTGGGGATCTAAGCTTTAACAAAAATCGTCTGATGGCTGAGTTATTAGCTTTGGATATCAAAGAGGGGGTTCAAGGCTTAACTCATGAAGAGCAGATCCTTAGGGAATCTCAAAAGGCTGAACTGATTCGGCTTGCTCATTTGGTGGAGATCTCATGGCGTCAAAAGTCTCAAGTGCTCTAGTTAAAGGAGGGTGACAACAATACAAAGTTCTTCCATAAAATGACAAACTCTCATAAACGCTGCAATTATATGGAGAATTTGGGAGTGGATGGTGTCGTCAATGAGGAGATTCAAGACATCCGTGACCAAGTAGTCCATTTTTATGAATTATTGTATCAGGAGAATGAAGGCTGGAGACCGAAGTTTGATGAGTTATCTCTTGACTCTATTAGGGAAGTGGACCGGGCTTTGTTAGAACGGAAGTTTGAGAAGGAAGAGATATTACATGTCCTTCAAGAGGCTAACGGAGACAAAGCTCCCGGCCCTGACAGTTTCACTATGGCTTTTTTTCAGCAATGTTAGAGAGTGGTTGAGGCAGATGTGTTGGCTATTTTTGATGAATTTCACGAGTTTTGCTCCTTTGAGAAGTCTCTTAATGCCACTTTTCTGGCTTTGATTCCTAAGAAGCAGAATGCTTCTAACATCCGAGATTTTCGTCTCATTAGTTTGATTGGTTATATGTACAAAATGGTGGCGAAAGTTCTGACTAATAGATTGAAGATTGTTTTGGAGAACTTGGTCTCTGAGACTCAGAATGCATTTGTTGGGGGCCGTCAGATCCTGGACTCGGTCCTAGTTGCAAATGAGAGCCTTGACAGTCGCCTTAAGAGCAGCAATCTGGGAATCATATGTAAGTTGGACATCGAAAAGGCCTATGACCATGTTAATTGGGACTGCTTGTTATATATTCTGGAGAGAATGGGCTTTGGGAGTCGCTGGTGTAGTTGGATCAAAGCTTGCATCTCCTCTGTTCGCTTTTCAGTTCTAGTTAACGGCTCCCCCTCCGGATTTTTTAGTAGTTCTCGGGGATTGAGACAAGGGGACCCCCTTTCCCCTCTTCTCTTTCTTCTTGTTATGGAAATTCTAAGCAGGATGCTGAGGAAGATGGTGGAAGATGGCTCCTTGACTGGTTTCTCCATTGGGCGTGATGTTAGCATCTCCCACCTGCTTTTTGCGGATGACTCCATCCTCTTTTGTGATGCGAATCCGCAACACTTGATGTATATCCGGTTAGTCTTAACCTTCTTTGAAGCAGTGACTGGTCTCCAAGTCAATCTGAGCAAGAGTGAGATGGTGCCGGTGGGTAATGTGCCCAACCTAAGGGTTTTGGCTGATATTATGGGCTGCCATATTGGTTCTCTTCCTATGTCTTACCTTGGGATGCCTCTAGGGGCTAACTTTAAATCAAAGACGGTTTGGAATTCTATTCTGGAGAAAATGGAATGCAAACTGGCAGGGTGGAAGAGTTTTTACTTATCAAAGGGGGATAGATTGACGCTGCTGAAGAGTACCCTCTCCAACTTGCCCACATACTATCTTTCTCTTTTCACAATACCCATTAGTGTTGCCAACAGGATAAAGAGGATCCAATGTAATTTTCTATGGGGAAGCTATGGAGATGGTGTTTCTCATCACTTGGTGAACTGGGATGTTGTTTGTTCTCCAGTTAACTATGGTGGATTGGGTGTCAGGAAGATTGCTATCTTTAACAAAGCCTTACTTGGGAAATGGTTGTGGCGTTTTGGCACTGAGGAATCAAAACTTTGGCGTAGGGTGATTGCAACTAAGTATGGGATCAACTCAGGTGGTTGGTCTACTAAAAGATCACGGGGCAGCCATGGGTGTGGGCTGTGGCGGAGTATTAACTCTGGATGGGTGGACTTTGTTGCATATGTGGACTTCGAAGTTGGTATTGGGGATCGCATCCACTTTTGGATTGATAGATGGTGTGGAAAGCATCCCCTAAAGGATGTGTTTCCGAATTTGTATGCTTGTTCGTCTAATCGTCAGGCCACTATTGATTCAATCCTGATCCGTTCAGCTTCGGGCTCCCAATCTGATTGGAAAGTTCATTTTGTTCTTAACTTTAATGATTGGTAGGTGGAGGGGGTAGCTACTTTCTTTGAGCTTTTGCATTCCCATTCCTCTTTCCGAGAAGGGGGTGATGGATTACGTTGGAGGCTGAAAGGCAATGAGATTTTTGATATTAGATCATTTTATTCCGCTTTGAGGCATACACAACCAGTGACTTTCCCCTGGAAAGCCATTTGGGGTGTTCATGCCCCAAAGAGGGTCTCTTTTTTTGTTTGGGCAGCAGCATGGGGTAGAATCCTAATTGCAGACAACCTTATGCGGAGAGGGTATCAAGTTGCAGGGTGGTGCTGTATGTGCCAGCGGGATGGGGAAACCATCAATCACCTCCTGATTCCTTGTGATAAGGCTATTGGGCTATGGAGTTTTGTGTTTCAGAAATTTGGCGTTACATGGGTGATACCAGGTTGTGTTCTCAATCTTTTATTTGGTTGGTATAATGGTTTGAGGAAGGTTCAATCCAAGATTTGGAACATGGTTCCTCTTTGTCTTCTTTGGACCTTATGGTGTGAGCGAAATAATTGTACTTTTGAGAACTTGGAGCGTACGGATTCACAAATGCAAGAACTTTTTTCTAATACATTATATGATTGGGCCATAGCTTGTGGATATTCCAGATGTGGTTCAGTTATTTCCTTTCTAGATTCTCTACACTCCTTTTACATATCTTCTTCTTTGTAACTTCTCACTGTTGTTGTGTCCATACTTTATGTACACAAAGTGTTCTTTTTATCAATAAAATGCATTATTACTAATAAAAAAAAAAAAATTTATATAACATAGGAGAACTTAATTGTTGAATGGAGATAGCATTGGATATGCCATACTGATCATGCTCCAGCCCTAGATATCCTACCAACACCCAGATATTCTAAGTTACCAACATAACACCAGTCAATATTGAATTCACATCCGACATTACAGAAAAGAAGATACTTTGAGGGTAGAGAAAGAAAACAACCACGGTCCAGATGCAATATAACAAACAAAATGATGACTACCATTGGTACCATTGCTATCCATCTATAATGGTATCAGAACAAGTAATAGCCCCTCATCATCCACACGGGAACTTGTGACATAAATTCTGAAAACTATTGAAGAAGCGATTGAAAATCAATGGCAGGGAAGGAAAAAGTATTTCCACAACTTACTAAGCGTCGTAAACAACAAAGACAGAATCAAAGGCATGCCCAAACCCAAGCCCCTACTCCTAGGCCAGAGTAAGAGCAGAGGGAAAAAAATGAACTTTTTAAGACTTAAAATACACAGTTTTGCTTGGCCGGTGGCATCTCTTCCTTGGCCTTTTTTCTGATTACAGCTTACTATTTCAACAAAACATGTTATTCTTTTGATCAAATCAAGCCTTTGCAACATAGGAGTCATGGTCTAGAACCATTATGCTCAAAGTTGGATAAGTATGAAAATCTATGATTAAAAAAAAAA
>BKZX01030485.1:0-20832 GCA_014362285.1 Fagus crenata | reverse complement strand
AACAGATTGGACAAAACTACTATATCAGATAAAGCACATTTTGAGTTTCCACGTGGCGTAGTTTATCATTTATGGATATTCATCCTAATTTTGAGAGATTCAGATAAGGTAACACTTAGGATACACCCAACAATTTGCAATTATTCTCATACTTGATTGCTGCAATAACAAATTCTTTGGATAAAGAAAAAGGCACCACCAAATTTAGTTTAGATTCTTCTTCAGTAAGAATCAAATTGAATGATGCTGTATCAATTATATATAGAATCACAGATCACTAAATTTTTGTCACGTGTGAAGCATGTTTAATGTATTAAAAAAAATAAGCAATACAAAAGACACCCCAAATTTGCTTCTTCTTCTTCTTTTTCCCTAAGAGCAACTGTATTGTTTTGACATATTTCATATTTGTGAACATTTCTATAATCTGCTTTTCTAAATCATTGGACGATACTTAAAAAAAAAAATGATAAGTAACTAATTCATTAATAAAAGCAAAGGGGGTGCTACAAACAGTGAAGCACAAAAACAGAAAACAGTAAAGAAACAAAAGTTAAGAGAAACAAAAAGTACTACAAAGAATTAAAGAAAGCTCAAGAAGTCCAGAAATTCTAGAAACCCAACAACAGAAGACATAAGAGACAGCGAGGTCCAATTATATAAGGATTTCAAAAATAACTCTTTCAGCTTCACCACACTTAATTCTTTCCCCCCAAAGCACCAAGCATTCCTTTCTCTCCAAAGACACCACATTAGACACAAGGGAACGGCTTTCCATGTCCCCCCATTACTTCTTGCCAAACTGACCCATCCAACATGATAACATCTCCTGCACAGAATGAGGCATCACCCAGGAAACACCAAATAAGCAAAAGATCACAGAACAAAATTCCCAAGCCACTACACAATGTAGAAATAGATGATTCACCTTCTCCTGGAGGTTTTTACACATGAAGCACCACACTGTAATAATTATTCCCTGCTTCCTTAAATTATCAGTGGTCAAAGTCCTCCCTAACGCCACACACCACAAAAATTAAGCCACCCTCAGTGGGAATAAGCTTTCCAAGGAAAATCTGTTCCTACCCCCTTCAATACATTGTAATAGCTATTCACGTGGAAGCCTTGTTTCTATGAAGGGATCCACACCAATTTACCTACCTCCCCATACTGGATCTGTATTTCATAACTTCCCAATAAAAGTGTTAATTTCTAAACTGTACTGATTCCGCCACTGTAGCTTCACTATCGCTCGCTATTAGAAACAAATTGGGGTAACTCTCCTTGAGAGTAGTCTCACTTTAGTTCCATCTCCAACATCATATCTAATAAATCTCACAAAGCTATCCCAGCTCTTCTAATATGCTTCCACAATCCCACCTTGCCCGAATACCAATACCCACCATTAGAGCCATGCTTTAACTTTATTCCCCTCCTCCATTAAGCATTATCTTCCAACTCATAACACCGCAACCACTTTCCCAACAAAGATTGATTCAATAGCAATAGCTTCTTGATACTCAATCCCCCTATTAACTAATTGGAATTTAATTCATCACCCCTAAAGAAAATCCCTATGAAGTTTCTCCATTCTATTTGCCACACTTAATCACAATTGGGAAATAATAAATTCATCGAATTTTAAAAAACATAAAAATGATCATGTAATTCACAAGTATTAACAAATAGAAAAGAAAAAAAAATGTTATAGAAATTAAATGAAAGCTCACTACGATTTTATCTTTGGAGGCAACCGCATTTTCTTCAAGAACTCCACGAACGGACTCTCCAAATCCTCCTCCGAAATTCTCTCATTGGCATCAGCCAAGTGTTGCTGAACCAGCTTGAAGAACCTCATCAACTGGTTCTTCTCCGTCAGCCCCAAGCTTTTATCCTTGAATATCGCGGCCCGAGAGTCCGGCACGTTCTTCAATCTCCCATTCTCGTCGCACACGAAGCTCGCATCGATGCTCTTGAAGTCTATGTACTGGTTGGCCCCAGATTTCAGTATAAGATCGATGGATTTATCGGCGCAGAACAAAACCCTAGGTCCACACAAGTCGATGTTGAATTTTCTAGAATGTTCGTCGAGGACTTCAGGGGCATAGGAGGAAATTTCGACGTGGGAGTAAAGGGGACGAGGGGTGAGAGGTAGAGGGGTGTAATCGTGGCAGTCGGATGGAGTGGAGGGTGGTGGTGGAGGAGGGGTAGAATGGGAATTGAGGAAAGTGGAGAGATCGGGGAGAGAGAGGGAGGCGTAGTGGGAACCGTAGAAGGGGTTCGGATCGAGGTGGAGGACGGTTTTGTTGTTAGCGGAGGTGGCGGCGGCGATCATGGATTCTGGTACGCCCGTGCCGACGACGATGAGGTCGAAATTGCTCGGCTCGATTGGAGGGTATGATGAAGCATCTTCACTCATGGTGGCGCGTGTGATGGACTTGCGGAGAAGAGAGGGGGAAGACTAGGCAGTAAGACGAAATTGTCCCTTATTTATTTATTTTTTGTATATAAAAAAAATAAAAATAAATAAAAAATGGTAAGATAACTTAACTGTAGAATTAAGTCATTTTTGGTAATTTATGTTTGCTGGTAGTTCCAGCTCTTTGTTGGTTTAATGAAGTTCCCGTTTACCAAAAAAAGAAATAATAAACGCATATCCGAAGAATAGGATCTTCTCCCATGGACAAAGTTGATTGCTATTGCTAAATCATTTATTTATGTAAGGACAAAGTTGATTGCTATTGCTAAATACACTCCAATACGTAAGGTATAACTTCAGCCTGCAGAGGAAATCCAAAGATTTGATTGCTATTGCTGTTGAACGTTAAGTAGTAGTATGTGCAAGAACAATAAAGAAGTCATAAAGCATGTTTCACTTCATGAGTGAGTAAGCAAATATATAATGATAAAACAACTCATCCCTTTATATTGCTATTCTTATGATATATTAAAATATAATTATAGATTTGGAGTATTATCAAATTGATAAAATACATAAAATAATTCCGTTAATTTTGTTAAAATTTAATATAAAATTAGACAATGAAGCTTATTTGCATATTTTCAATAAATAAAAATAGACATGACTCATAAATGAGAAATTGAAATAGAATAAAGTAATCAAAGAGGGAAAGTTCAGTTTCCCTAAAAATTATAAATAAAAAAGAAGAAGGACAACTCATCCCTTTATATTGTGTGTGAAGTGTGATTCCCTTTCTCCATCAGCATTCATTCTTTTCCCTCCTCTATATCAACTCAAAGCCCAAACTTTACATACCCTGCAAGCAAAGCAAACACAAACTCATGGACTTAACCAATCCTATGCTTATTCTTTTCTTCTTCATCCTCTCCACCATGTACTTCTCTGCTACACACAACCATTTCTTCATAGAACCACCAACCCTCCATAACTAGCAACCTCAACCCCACTGCAGCGTTACTCCAATCTGAATAACCTACTGGAAAGTTGGAAAGTCTAGAAATTGAGGTAAACATCTCCATCCTTTTCATTTGGTTGATTGATTTTGTATTCCTTGATTCTTTTAGCTGTTTATGACATAATCTTAGGTGGGTTCTTGAGCTGTAGAAAAAATATCAACTTGTTCACTTGTGGGGTATTGGGGAGTTTTCATTGTTGAAGCTTGGTGTTTTTGGGCTGTCGAGTCTTGTTAATTTGAGGTTTGAGTTGTAGAAAAAATAAAGGGTATATCAAATTCTTTTCCATAATTTTTTATTTTACTCTGTTAGAAGGGTAACACCACATTGTTAATATGTTATATAGGCAAGGAACTTAGAAACATTTGGCAATTTTATTTACTGCCTTACTGGGTACTTGCCATAATTCGAAGTTAATGTAAGCTTTTTTTTTCTCAGTTTTTACTTTTCATTATTTGAGTTTGATGTGAAAAATTTGTGCTATATAAACAATCCCAAGCTTAATTTAGGTTTTTTTATTTGGTCCTGTTAATTTTATCTTTTACTGTATGTAAGTATACCTTGAATTAGCTAAATTTGGATGCAATTTTTTTTTTTTTTAATTATTCAATATTTGCTGTGAAGTGTGTAACTGTGTCTGTTTTTTCACTTCATTTTTCATTTTGGGGTTTGTTGTGACTTAAGCCACATTGTTTAAGGAAATCAGGTACTTAGTGAGTGTTCTGTTTTTATTTATATATGTCCTCAGTTTGTTTATTATTCCCCTTGATGTGCTACATCATAATGGATGTTGGTTGTTTATAATGACTTGCTGGTGGTGATTGTCGCTGCCACTGTTGTTGTAGTTGAATGGTTTTTATATGTTTAACATTACTATATGGAATTTGTTTGTTTGTTTATACTTTGTGCTTAAAGAATTATTATTGTTCTAATTTTAATTTTCTTGTTTATGCTTTATTTTTATCTATTTTTCTTATGTAGCAAAATTTCATTTACAAATTGTCTATTAATTTTTTAAAAGATTTTCTTTGGTAAATTATACTAATTTTACAAACTTACTCTTTTTATTTGTATTTTTTAAGTAATTGTTAAATTATTTAAGATGTTATTATGTTCCAATTTTAGAAACTTGAACCTCTCCTTTTTCTGGTTCTCTTTACAGCCATGCATTTCAAAACCATGATTTTAACTTTTATAGCAATAAAGTGTGCAGAAAGGAGAAATTATGAGTTATTGCCCAAAAAACAAGCTCTTAAATCTGCTCAGAAGAGGGTTGAAATTTGTTCAATTGGCCTCCACCTCTGCTGTTGTTGTAGTTGCTTCCACTTTTGCTCCTAGAAGAGCATCCTCCTCTGCTGCCACCATTTCTTCGACTTCGGTCGTGGATGATCTCCAAATCCTCAAAACGAAGGTGTGCATCATTGGAAGTGGCCCAGCCGCCCACACCGCTGCCTTATATGCGTCTCGTGCAGAGTTGAACCCAATCCTCTTTGAGGGTTGGATGGCGAATGGTGTTGCCCCTGGTGGACAGCTCACCACAACCTCTGAGGTGGAGAACTTCCCAGGCTTTCCAGATGGAATTAACGGCATTGAGCTTATGGATCGCTGCCGCAAGCAATCACTCCGCTTTGGCACTCAGATTCTCACTGAGACTGTCAACAAGGTGGATTTCTCGACAACCCCTTTCAAGGTCTTCACTGATTCCAAGGCCATCATTGCTGATTCTGTCATTGTGGCAACTGGTGCTGTTGCTAAGCGATTAGACTTCCCGGGCTCAGGCGAAGGCCCAGAAGGGTTTTGGAACCGAGGCATATCGGCTTGTGCTGTGTGCGACGGGGCTGCCCCCATTTTCAGGAACAAGCCCTTGGCAGTCACTGGAGGTGGGGATTCAGCCATGGAGGAGGCTACATTCTTAACCAAGTATGCAACCATGGTGTACATCATTCATAGGAGGGATACATTTAAGGCTTCCAAGATTATGCAGCAGAGGGCCTTAACTAACCCTAAGATCCAAGTGCTATGGAACTCGGTGGTTGTGGGGGCCTACAAGGACGAAATCACTAACAATAGGGTTTTGGGAGGGTTGAAGGTGAAGAACATGGTGAGTGGGGAGGTTTCGGATCTCAAGGTATCGGGATTGTTCTTTGCAATAGGGCACGAGCCAGCCACCAAGTTCTTGGATGGTCAGTTGGAACTCCATTCTGATGGTTATGTTGTCACAAAGCCAGGGACCACCCAAACAAGTGTGCGTGGAGTTTTTGCTGCTGGAGATGTCCAGGATAAGAAGTATAGGCAGGCTATTACTGCTGCTGGCACTGGTTTGTCAATATCCTCTATCTCTCCCCTTCATTATTTAAATTTCACCTTGTGTGACCATGTACTCTTTCTTTCTGTTATTATTTATCAACATGATGAAACTTGTGCTCTTTAAGCACATTCTTTTGAGATGCTGAGCCCATTCTTGAGCAAACTAGGCTGATTAAGTTAGGTTTTGTAAACATGGAGTATTCACGAATGTGAATATTTGGAACTTGATTTTGTCCCACCCATTTTTGGAACCCTTGAATTAAGATCCAATTAATGGGTTGTCACTCCAAGCTTGAGCTGGGCTCTGGCTTTTTTAAGAGCTCAGTGACCTGACATTAAGTGGACATGTATGTATGATTTCTGTGCAAATTTAAATTAAGCTTGTGCATAGCCTTAATCTCCCAAACTAAATGTTTTGCAAGATATTTGATTAGGCTTGGGTTACTGTCTTTTAAAATGTGAATTAAAAAATTAAAATTAAGAAAGCTACATTGATATGGGAAAATGTTTTGTGTTATTCTTTTACCTACAATGGGATGCATAAAATTTGACAATTTCTATAATTGACTATAAGAATTGAGACAATACAAATAATTGTCAGTGGTATATAAAGTACAACAGGCTGTTGCTTACTGTCTCCAATCTGAGTGATTCTACTATTGGGAAATGTATTGTGAAATGTATTGGACTTGGGCTCAGATTAGGAATGGACCTTGATATACTTCAGCAATATTCATTTAGGTCTAAGATGGAGGACATAAAGGCTGCTACTTGTTTTCTGTTTCATTCTTTCTCATTGGCCATCATATAAAAATTCATGTTAGCAATGGTTTTCATTGCAGTAATGGCCATGGCATCTACCATTAACATTAACCTATTACTGTCACCAATATTTGGGTTTTCTTGAAGAACCAAAGTTCTCTTTTAAAATGTAAATAAAAAGACGTTCCATTTTAGTTATGTTTTATTCACAATATGACATATGTTAAGGTCTTCTCTATCTAGCTAACTTGGTTTCTTTAATGATGCAGGTTGCATGGCAGCCTTGGAAGCAGAGCATTACTTGCAAGAGATTGGATCACAGGAGGGTAAAGGTGATTGACAACCTAGGATGTGCTTGTGATTTAAAAGACGCTCAATTAGAAGCAATATTTATTTAAGGACAAAGAATTGTTTTCAAAACAATGACATTTTAGTATGTCCCTGTTGGATGCATTAATAGATTTCTACATTATACTGCATACACTCAACTATATTTTTTCTTAATTGATTGTCTTCATAATTTGGAAATCATTAGGCTTAGCTTTTACTCTTTTGATGGCTTTGAATCAAGTTGGCTGTAGCATTTTCCCTTGGCTACTTCACTGGTTTCTTGAGATATATTCTGCTTAAGCATCTAGTTTGATGACCTTCAACAGATTTTGATGTGTGTTGAACTTCGATCTTGTGGACCAATATCCTATTGGTTTATTTACTCATCACTTTTGTGAGAGGTCATGCTAATTTGAATTATGGCATGAATCTTCATTAACCTATTCTTTGCGCAAAAACAATGTTGAAGACTTCGTCCAGCAGCACCCCACCCCAATGGCTGAGGAAAACCTACGCAGTATGGGGTGGATCGGGGTAGGTTGGAGTGAAATTGCCGTCCCTATACATGAGATTTACACCTATTTCATTTTTATTTTTTTTTAAATGAATTCTTCTAGTATTTTGTAGTCATACTAGTATTTGTTTCTCTTTTGATATTGAGCTAGTGTCACTATCTGGTTCTTTAGTTTGTTTGGAGAGAAAAGAGGGAGGAAAAGAGTAGGGAAGAGAAAAGTATAAATTGATTAATTTATTCAACTTGAACTTGGTTATTTGTGTTTGTTGTTTTTTATTGTTAAACTCTGGGTTTTTTTTTTTTTTTTTTTTTTTTGAATTTAAAAAAAAAAAAATTGAAATAGTAAATGTTTTATAGATGAAATAGTTATTGATCTCTAATCATCTTGATATTTTGTAAGCATGGACAATATAAAGAGGCGATGTGATCTCTGATCAACAATTTACATTTTTTAACTCCATTTTATAATTAGTAAGTTAAGGGAGTAAGTTAAGGTGGAAAGATTTGAATCCTGGATGTCTTTGTTGAAAAAACTAAGAAGTGCCAATTGAGCTATAAGGCACCTACATGTTTTACATTTCCTTACATGGTTAAATATATTAAGTATAGTTTGGTGTTTAGACAAGCTCAACCTATTTAAGTTAGAGAACTTGCCAAAAGTATTCTGTCATATTAAGTATAGTTTGGTGTTTAGACAAGCTCAAAGTATTTGAGCTTGAGAACTTGCCAAAAGTATCCTATTCGTGAGCGTGTAGAAGCTAAAAAACAGATAGTTTAGTTCACATTTTTTTTAATTAATTGAAACCTATTAAATTGTAGTGGTACTAATATATTAATTGAGACATCAAATATTTAAGGGGGATAACTCCTATTTTAAAGGCTAAATCTTTAAAATGTTTAATAATTATATACACTAGTTGCAAACTCATGCAATGCACGGAGAAACTACTGAAAATGAGATCTAAAAAAAAAACTTTTTTTTTCTTCTATTGAACACGTCTTTCATCTAATTATATGGATTTAAATTTCTTGCATTAAAAAAGAAATAAGAAAAGCAAAATGTCGAAGATGCCGAATTTCAACCAACAAATCATGTCTCGTGAACTTCTAGAGAGAGTAATAAGGTTACTCCTTTTTTCTTGACTGTGTACATTGAAAATTGAAATACAGGAAAAGGGAAAGAGAGAACAAATAAAAGAAGTGTATGTTGGAGAAAATTTATTCCTATATTTGTTAAGTAGATTGAAAAGTAGACATTGATGAAATTTTATTCCCTTATTACAAAAGGTCGTAAACAAAATTCTATTACCTCATTACAAAAGTTTATAAAAGGCCACAATTACATAAAGGTATAGAATTAAGAGGGCTCATGATAGTTAATTACCCAAAGATTTATATTTTTGGTATATATCTAATCTAATGTTGTACAACATCCAATAAGTCAGAGAGTAGACTATCAATTTATATTGACAACAAAGATATTGCTATCAGGCCCCTTCTATTTAGACCCAAAAAGCATCAGAAATTCCCTCAAAACTAAAAGCCACCATGGCCAATAACTGTTCATTGTTTCCACAACAGATATTTGGGTAACATTGTGACAGTGAGAAAAATGAGCACATAAAAAAAATTAACATGGAGAATAGTTATTGAAATAGTAAATGTTTTATAGATGAAATAGTTATTGATCTCTAATCATCTTGATATTTTGTAAGCAAGGAGAATATACAGAGGCAATGTGATCTCTGATCAATAATTTACATTTTTTTAACTCTTTTTTATTTTTATTTTTATTTTTTTTAATATTTCGTAAGTTAAGGGAGGAAGGATTTGAATCCTAGATGTCTCTATTGGAAAAACTAAGAAGTGCCTATTGAACTACAAGGCACCTACTTGGTTTTCATTTCCATACAAGGTTAAATATATTAAGTATAGTTTGATGTTTAGACAAGCTCAAACTGTTTGAGCTTGAGAACTTGCCAAAAGTATCCACAAACATTGAGAACTTGCCAAAGTATCCTGTTCGTGAGCTTGTAGAAGTTAAAAAATAGATTCTTGATAAGTACATGTTTTTTTTTTTTTTTTAATTCTAACCTATTAAATTGTAATGGTACTAATATATTAATCGAGACATTAAATATTGAAGGGGGGTAACTCCTATTTTAAAGGCTAAATCTTTAAAATGTTTAATAATTATATTCACTATAAAATGATTTTTAAAATTTTAGGGTCAAGTTGTAGTACTAATATATTAGTTGAGACAACTAAAATATTTGAGGGGGCTAACTGCTATTTTTAAAGGCTAAAATATTTAAAATTTTAGAGATATATATAAGGATTTAAAAAAAAGAAAAAATGGAACTAGACAGCAGGTCTTGGATCAGTCAGTTATACATGCACCCTGTAGATCTTGTATCCATGATCTCACCTTTCATTCCATGCTTATGGTGGAAGAATGTATCATTTGAGAATAAAACTCATTGGATATATATATGTAGTCAAACACTTTACTAGTCCATGCAAATAGCAAACTACTTGGGGGAGGAATCATCTCTAGCTGATATTGGGTTATCCATGAACATCATGTGATCCTTTTAATTGTGCAAGATAGACCCCAACAATTGGATGCGTGAGAGAGAGACACATATATAGTACTTTGTTGGTTGGTAATAGAGTCTCATACACACATACACACGACTGGATTGAAGAGAAAAACCGTAGAAATTTGAGGAGAGTGACGTAGGACAGCTAACAGAAGATTTCATGAAGCAGTTTAAGCGTCAGAAGACCAAACGCGCAACTCGCTATCCCTAATTTACAGCTACATTAAATAGGCCATAACTTTTGATCCAAGAAGAGTTATGAATCTATTAGTCCATTGGAAGATAGCCCGAATTCACACGTTTAGAGGTTGTTTCAAGATATTTTAATTTATTACGCAATTTTCACATTTATTTGTCCTTTTTCGTAATAAGGTTTAAATCCCAAACGATGATCCACACCCCTAAACTTTGAGGGATCAAAATTCCACAAACTTTGAGGGTGTAAATTGCATTTTAGTCTAATTGTGAGATACTTATAATGAATCAAATGACAAAATTATGTCATACATATTATAAAACTTGTATTTAGCCACATAGTGCAAGCATGACGTGTAAAACCAAACATTTATTATTACTTAACTAGTCGCAAACTCGTGCGATGCACAGAAAATTATTAAACTAATGAAAATAAGATCCCAAGAAATCTTGTTTTCTTTTACTTCTTCCTTTGGAGACTTTATTTTTTTTTAAAAAAAAAAATTATATATAGTTTGAAATGTTTCTAAAAGTAGAAGATTGTTTCAATCATCATGTCATTATAGTTTGATAAGAAAATTTTGTGTAAATGCATAACATGCTTAGAAACTATAAATGAAGTTAATAATATACTTATTGTAGTATGTTTGCAACATATCATTTAAATTATAAAATTGAACAATCATATAATAAAATAAATATAAAATAGTGTACTATCCTAGAGATATTGTAATTATGCTAAAATGGACCTTAAAAGAGCATGTAATATGATTCTATAGGTTATCAAAAAAAAAAAGTAATATGATTCTATAGTGAATGAAGCCTCAACAATCCCACCACATTATGGGTGCAAGTGATAGTATTTTTTTATACATATAATGACCTATCAATTAGTATTAAAAAAATACATAAAAGAAAAGACACAAAAATATTGTTTCTTAATAAATAATATTTAGTATTATAACATAGCCTATATTAAATTTTCCCAATTACAAATATATGGCAAAAAGCTTTGGATAATAAAATTATTGGAAGCAAGTCTAGTCTAATCTGAATCTGCCAACAACCAAATTGAATGGGCATCGATGCTTGGGATTGTTCAACTCAATTATAAATTTCTATTATGTCCAAGATCATTGTATAAGGAATATCTAAACAGAAACATCATACAAAATATGTTCATTAGTTCAATAAAAAAAAATTATAGCAAAGATGTAAACTAATTTGTATGAAAACTAACTAAAGCATGAAAAGCTAAATGTAAACTATATAAAGTGTTCAGAAAACTAAAAAAAAATAAATAAAAAATAAAAAATTATTTATCAATAATAAAAGAAAATTCTTAAATCGACATTTATTTACCCTCTCCAAAGTTTTCCAATAGGATGAGAGAATAAAACACCAATTAAAAAAATAGATACTCCTAGTGTCTTAGGCTTTTTTCTTTTTCTTTTTTTTTTTTCCTCCTTCCAACTAGTTTAACTTTAAAAGATATGTAATAACTACAAAGTGAAAGGTAATTAAGGTACTTATTTTTTGCTCCTCTAGCTTTCTTGTTATTTAAATCAATTTGGTCCTTTAAAAAGCAAAAGATCTTTCTCCAAAAAGTTTGAGAGTTTTATATTTTGGTCCAAAAATACATAAAAGTGCTTCATTTGCCTTATATCTAATTGTAATAAAATTTATTTACTCTTGCTACCAAACATTCATCATATTATGTTACTATTTGTTAGTTGACTGCTAGACAATACAATCAAATTTAACAACAATATGCAAAATATGTACATAATTATTGTTGGGGTTGAAAATAGAAAATGACTCAAAAGAGAATATAATCAAAGTGGGCTCTAAGGGTCTAGTGCCTGTCTATAACAATAGTTGGAAGTAAAACAAAAAACATTGGTAGAAAGTAAACCCAAGCCCCTTTTTTTCTGGAACACTTTGATGGCGATGCGAACATTGAGTCACACTATATATTCAATAATAAAAAATGATCTTTACTTTTGATAAACATTGATAATATAACCCCAAAATAACTATGAAAATAACCTTAATTGGAAAATTAGCTTGGAAGCTCCAACCTTTGCTCTATATGCAATTTCACAATGTAGTGCTTGCTCCACAACAAATCCACCCTACAATTCCAATGGGGTAGGAGGTTATAATATATTTTAGCAAATAGTTACACCTATCCGGAGATATTAATATCATTTAACTGATAATAAGACTTACAATTTAACAATATAGTCACTTCATAACTTACAAGTTCACCTCAAAACTAAATTAGATTATCAGAATGAGAAGGGAATAAAAACCTTTGATTGTTCTTTAACAAAATATTCAGAACTGCAGCAAGCAAAAGGCCAAGAGCATCAAAGCACACTGTTTAAATCTGAAACCCACACCCAAAGTTAGAATACAATTCCTTGTATATCAAAGAGGGGAAAAAAAAAAAACTAAGAAAAATTATAACAGACATGTGCCTTTGCAGAAACTTCACCAAGGTTACCTGCAATTGCAAAGCTTTGGCAACAACAATTAAGACTACGCATGAAAAGCTGGAATATTCAGCAACATCTGCCATCAAGCACATTTTCTATGCTCTTTCTTTTCCACACTCCAAAAATAAATTAAAAATTCAAAGTTATTTATTATACAAAAACTTATATCCTTTTGTCTAATTGTTTTATCCTTGAGATCAGTGATAACTTGATCAAATAAAATGTTTACAAATTTTATTCGATCTTCTGAATAAATTAATTAGCTATTTTATCAATCATGCGAGTAACAAAATGTTTTGGTAGTTTCGTATACACCAAAATAATAATGCGTAATTGTAGGGAGAGAGAAAAGAAGGTGGTTTTCTAGAGTTTGTGTACCAATCTTTTCCAGACTTCAAGCCAAGCTTGCAATGGACAATTAATTTTTTATTCAGCTAGCAAGCATCCCAAGTTTGTGTCATGGTCGTTGTCAAGATCCAGCCACCAAACAAACGGTCAAATAGTTATATATTCGCAGGAAAATAAAAATAAAAAAGACTCACCTTGGGTTGTTGTGGAATGGTCAAGCATTTTGACAAACACCTTTCAGGCAATATCAGAAAAGCTCAATCCATTGGCCTAAAAAGCCGAAGCTATCACAACATCGGCAACCCATACCACAAAATCTACACACACTGAAAAGGTTTTTAGTAAAAAAAAACCATCACAAATCCACCAGGAAAATAAAGAAAATATAAAAATTTTAAAGAAATATCAAAAAGACTCACCTTGGGTTGTTTTTGGGGCTGCAAGTATTGAAGGTCTGAAAGATTTAAATAGGAGACTGAGCAGAAGTGTGGCCATGATTTTGGTAGGCGTTAGAAGAGGTTGGATTTAATGGGGAAGGGGAAAAGATAATCAAGGAGGGAGTTGAGGAGTTGAGTGGTAAGAGAGAAAAGAGGGGGAAGTAGGCATTAGATGAGGGAAGGGAAATAGACAATCAGAGAGGGAGATGAGTCGAGCGGTAGAGAGAGAAAAGAGAGAAAGGAGAAAAAGAAGAAGAAGCGTGAGGGGAGAGGGAGAGATGCGTGTAACTGTAACCTGGATTTAATGGTGGGTTATGAGGAGTTAATGGTGGGTTAAAAGCTTCAATATATCGTTAAACTTTAAGGCTGTAATAATTTAATATCCTTGATTTTATTAAGGTTTTAATCAAGATCTGCAGAGGAGAGAGAGAGAAAAAAAAAAAAAAAGGATATACATGAAGAGTGAGATAAGTATGAATTGGATTATTGTGGGAATAGGAAAGCTGATGTGACAGGCTTTGGAGAAGGTAAGACATTTTCCCTTGGCTAAGTTTTAATTTATATTAGATGATATCCCGCGCAATGTGCGGATACTTTTAATTCAAATTGAAATAATTTCTATCTATTCTTCATCACCCTCCATTTTGTGGTATAATATTTTGGAGAATTAGGTCAATTAAAAATTATGTCCTTAAAAAAAATGAAAATTATTTATCGTAACATAATAAAGAATATGAATATATTGCCAGAGTGAATTCACACTTAATTATTTCGGCTATGTTAAGTGCATCATTTTTTTTTTAACATTCTTTGAAAGAGAATGTGCATATAATTAGTTGGGTTTATGAGTTCCAACCCAACTCCTATTGAACAATGAATGAGTCAAGAAATAGATAGCAGAACTAAACAAATCTCCTATCGAGCAATGAATGAGTCAAGAAATAGATAGCAAAACTAAACAAATCATCAACATAGGGAGAAAGAACATCATAAAATGCTTTTCAAAATACCAAATCAATGTCAAGTACACTCCAAATAATTCCAAAATCTTATCGTATTCCTACTACAACAATGTGACCAAATTCTTAAGGTGTTAAATGGTATTGATTTCTGAATAAATGTACGCATTAGTACTCATAAGAGTAAATTCCTATATGTAAACCACCAAATTATTCCCAACACAAATAAAGTTATAAATCATAATTTTAGTATGCAATACAGTCCACCAGGGAGATAATTTTGTTTAACCACAACCATCTTTATAGAGAAAAGGAAAGAGTGATAACTCACCATTTTTGACAACTTATTAACAAATTTTTTATTTTTTTTTTAAATCAGCCTCCTTGAAGCTTCCAATAGACATCATCTATGGTCAATTGTGCTAAGTAATATATCCTTTCCACCAAGACCGAGTCTTCTCCCTAGAACTGAACAGTCACTATGTGTGTTTTCTCAAGAATTTACTAAATACCTACCAAGAATTGATACTTGAAAAATGTAGCCATAAATAAGAGGCATTTTTTTCCACCATGAACCTTCAATCCAAGTGATGCAAAATACATTATGTTATTAAGCATTGCCCTTGTAGTAATCAACCACAGTAGGCCTAAAAGAAATTTTAAAAAGGAAATTGTGTGAAATTTCATTCAATAATCAACTTTTATTGCAACAATGTTCCAAGTTGGAGAACTAATAAGTTCCTAAAGACTTTCATTCAGTCAAGAGAAGTAGTGTTAATGACCAAATTTGGTAGTAATCTTTTCAAATATATTAAAAGAATGTCATGCTAAGTTGCAACTTAATTCTAATTGGAATTGATTCACAGTCTGGAACTATATAAAAATAAATAAATAAGAATCAATATTTTCAATGATTGTTTAGGCTTCTTGACAAAACTTAAGAGGATAAAAACGAACATGGCAACCTTCAGTGGAAAGGCATGTAAGCTCTCTTGATTGAGCAACACTTGATGCAACATTGAAACAGGTGCACACAATGAGATTTCAGGAAATCTGTTTTAGTATAAAATCTCTTGGGGACAACAATCCAACCAAGGTGAACGCTTGTGAAGCTAGCACATTTGGTGAAGGATTTCGATGGCAAGTGACAAACATCTTTAGCTCCATGAATTTCAAAGATTGCTCTTGGGCTTTTTTTTTTTTTTTTCTTAATTGATATGATTTATCAAAAAAAAGGGACAAAAAAAGAACTACTAAAAAAGTATGTCATATATAAGCCATTGACACATTAAGTCTACCAAGGAAGAAAGAATAAAAGTAGCAATGTGGATTAATGACATTTTCCAGAGTGATAATAATTATAGTAATGAATAAAAAAAAACTTACTTCATAAATTACACAACGAAATTTATTAATATAATATCTACCACACACTTATTTTCTAACCTGAAGGCAAGAAATGCCACATTGTGCGCCATTTGATACAAAAACTTCATTACCTTCTACACCCTTATTGATCTCTGAAAAATGTTTTGTTTGTATTGCAAGTAAAACAACTTTGGCTTCTAAAATTTCAACCAAAATTTACAAATCAATTATGTTGAAATACGTACCTGTGTAATAAAACCAATGGCGTTAGTTAGATCGCTCTACGATGGCCACAACAGCACACGATGTTTCAAAAGAGCAACAGAACATGAAAAAGTGTCTGTGTAAGTGAAAAGAAAAAATGGATCCCAGAGAAATTATTTAGCTAGCTCCCTACTTGTTACATACAGATGAAATATGATAACATGCAATCAAACAGAACACCAAATTAGTATCATATGTGAGCATAAACTATAGTCTTATAAAATTCAATGCAATTGAACCAACAAAAAGAAAACACTCAATGAAAAGGATAAGCTATTAAAGTATACCACTGGCATGGACTACGTCTTTTATTTCAATAGAGATCTAGGATTGAAGACATTAGGAGTCCTACAAATTGAAATATTTATATACATATATGTAGGAAAAGGATTTAACTGTATGAATATGATAACATGCAATCAAATAGAACACTAAATTTGTATCATATATGCATAAACTATAGTCTTATAAAATTCAATGCAATTGAACCAACAAAAAAAAAATAAAAACACTCAATGAAAAGGATAAGCTGTTAAAGTATACCACTGGCATGGACAACGACTTTTATTTCAATAGAGATCTAGGATTGACGATATTAGGAGTCCTACAAATTGAAATATTTATATACATATATGTAGGAAAATGATTTAACTGTATTCAAGGATATTGTGTATCATAAAATGAAAGGTATTTGTTTAAAATCAATAAACTTACCTTAGATCCCCGGCCCTTTCTCAAAGAATGCAATCCTTAAACACTCAACCTAAAGAAGTTCAAATTATGACTGGAAATTCCAATAAAATCACCATCATCCATTCCAAAAGTCAAGGCACAGTTCTGTTAATAGGAGCTCTCTGCTTTTTCTTTTTCTTTTTTCATGGCTTGCTCTCTTTGCACTAAATGGTTGTTTATCTGTCACCTTTGAGGCCAACTCTGATGTAAGCTCTAAATTACTAATTTTGTTGGTCCATGATATTTGGGTTCTGAGTTTGTGACTAAAATGGTAGATTAAAAATAAAACTACAATAAGAATTTAACTATAGCACCAAAAAAAAAAAAACATAGCTATTTTTTTAACCTTGATAGGCCAAAGATAGTCACCACCTTTCAACTTGAGGTTGATCTTCATTCTCTTACTGATTACTCATATATAGAACGGCATTATATAAATCCATATTGTCACTAAACTAACTAAAAAATCCCAGTCTCAATCAAATGAATTTAAACTCATCCATTGTAATTTAGAGGCACAACAATTCTTCCAACAAAATCCAACCGATGCAATGTCTGGTAACCACTCTAAGCACAAATCACTGAAACAAAATCATAATGACATGTATGTATCAAAACTCTTCCACAAAGAAAAAAAAATGGAATAAAAATTGAGAGGGAGAACCTATTGATAATTAGAGACTGATTAAAAGAAATTAAAGTAATATATATAGTCACAACCATAGTTCGTTAATTTGAAAATTTATTTCTGAGACCCATCAATGTATCTTCAATTTTATGATCTTTGACAGCCATGGATACTCATGAAGAAGAAGAAAGAAACAGATCTTAAAAATGGCGTTACCTTTAAGGAAGAGAACAGAGCAGCGTGGCTCTCCTAATGTATCAAAACAGCGTCGTTTTGATGCAATTTTAAAAACATCAAACGACGTCGTTTTGGTTTCATTAACTTTGAATTTTTTTTTTACCCCTTTTGGGGACCTTTTAGAATCTTGAGGTATTTTCTGTTGCTTTTAACGTAGCGTGTACAATTTATTTTATTTAAATTTCTTTCCTTTTCTAATCATTTTAATACTATGACTTTTGAGGACTCTTTAGTTTTATTAGTTTTGGTATTACATAAATACTTTTATTTTGTATATATATTTATCAAAGTGATTATCCAGTTTTTTTTATTATTGGGTTCTTTTTTCTAATTTCATTCCTATTTGGATCCCTTTAGTATTCTGACTTTTGAGGTCTCTTTTGTTTTATTTTTTTTTTTATTATTATTATTTTTTAAGGTCTCATTTAATAGGACAATAAATAACTCTATAATTAAATAACTTGGAGTTAATAGTGAAAACATATTTTTTAATTGACTTTATTTATTAATGAAACATGTTTATTGACACGTGGCCAAAAATTAGACACACGTGGCGAAAGTTATGGCATGAGCAAATAAATGGCACACACGTGGCATAATACATCCACATGTGCCAACTAAGCTCCTACGTGTTGATCAGAAGACGTTGTCATCCATTCCACATGGCAGATAGATGGCAACATCTTCTGCTTTAATATATATATATATATAGATTATAGATATATCTACATTTAAGTGGTGTGTACGGATAATGTGTATTAGGTGAATGGATGTGCACCTATCAATGCCCTAAAAGTGACTTTGAAAACAGTGGCTTCACATGAATTGCTAGATTCCTAATGCAATAAAAGTAATTCACTTAAAAACCTTTTGTGGCTCCTTCACATGAATTGCCAGACTCCTAATATTCCAATCTTCTGTATACAACTGACAAAGGAGAAATGGCTTTTGCTTTGGCCTTATAACACAATTTGATGAGGCTGCTCTTATGTCATTGTTAGCTATTGATCTTGCAAGTCTTTGAACAACCTGTATTATGTCTAAGAAGGCCTTTGTCCTTAAACATATATTGCTCTCAAACTCAAAACTAACCAATTTAATTTATTGGTTTTCTCTGTACAATGCAGTTTTTATGATGAATATCCAATGGTGTTGTACAAGATGTAAAACAGTAAGTAGAATGGACTGAGCATACTAGAGGCAAAAACAGTCACATCATGTCAAATTACCTACTTTACAATATAGTTGGGAATCCACTTCATATCTTCCTTTGGTAAAAATTTGAAACCAGTCTCAGTTCTCCTAAATAAATGGCTGCTGGGTGAAGAGCTGGACATACAACCCACTGCTAGAAGAGCGGGCAGACACTCCAATTGTTGGAGTCAGTCTCGAATATCTTCACAACCTGCTCCATCATTTGCCGAGCATGTAATGTTGGATGAGCAAAAAGAACAGCAATAATAACATATTGTTCCATAATTTGGTGTGACCCCAACTCAGGCATACCTTCCTCAATGACATCCAATGCTCTCCCTTTTTGTACCAATGACCAAGCCCAATCTGTCAAAAGGTTAGCCTTTCCCTCATTTGTTTCAAGTGGTTTTTTCCCACTCAGAAGCTCAAGAAGCACAACCCCAAAGCTGTAGACATCACTCCCCTCGGTTAACTTACCATACAAGGCATATTCCGGGGCAACATAACCTAGAGTCCCAGCCACCCTGGTGCTCAAATGTGTCATTCCCTCTGCATTAAACTTTGCAAGGCCAAAGTCTGCTAGTTTTGGCTCAAATTTCTCATCCAAAAGTATGTTACTGGCCTTGATATCCCTGTGGATGATAGCTGGTTGGGCTCCATAATATAGATAGGCCAGTCCGCGTGCTGTTCCAAGGACAATCTTCTGACGAATTGGCCAACTAAGCTTCTTCACTTCTGATCCAAAAAGATGGTCATAGAGGCTTCCATTATGCATGAAATCACAAACAATTATTCTCTGGTGTCCTTCCAAAGGAACTGTTGTGGAACAATAGCCTCTTAAAGAAACAAGATTAACATGACTAACACTTGCAATAACCTCTACCTCATGAGCAAAAGCTGCATCCCCTGCAACTGAGCAGTTCTTGAATCTTTTGAAAGCAACTTGGGATCCATTAGGCAATATCCCCTTATAAACATTCCCATATGCTCCAATACCAATTGAATTTTCCCTAGAAAATTTCATGGTAGCCTTCTTAATGTCCTCATATTTAAATTTGACCAAGTTGGTACTTCCATTGATTGATCCCAACCCCAGAATCAAACTAGTCTCGTCCTTAGCAAAATTAGTCTTCTTTCTGATACATTTCTTTTGTCGCATCCAAAGAAACCAAACTGCAGAACAGGCCCCAAAGAACCCAACAAGACAACCTATCATAGCACCAGAAAGTACAATGGTATGTTACTTAGTGTTCGAAGCTTGTAATGCAAAATCCAGTGAGACATTTGCACTTTCAAGACCATGCAGGTATGAATCACCAAGACTCAACAAACTTTTGGTGCACAATTCACAAGCAGAACTATTCTCCAGAGACTGGTTACAGTAGAGCTTAACTTCCTGCAATTTGGATTCAGGAATTAGGCTCTCAAACTCTCTCTTAGATGTCATATTCATACAACCCTTCGATATCCATTCTGGATGATACCCACAAGCAGTTTGGATATCAAATCCATGAAGAAAATTGCCAATTAGGCTCTGGTATGATTCCCAGCATGCCTTAGAAGTGGTAGAAGGAGGAAGAAAGCATCCATCAGTTCGAAGATACTCAGAACGAACTAGGCGGATCCCCTCAAGAATGTAATGACATTGTGTTGGGATGTTACGAAATGCAGGCCTGCAACCACCTTGGATGACAAGTTTCCTAAGAACATGAAATTTCAAAGGACAATAGGCTTCAGAAGTGTCTCTTTGCAAGATTCTGTGGCAATCAGTAACTGAAAAACTAAAGCCAGAAAATGCTAAGCCTACTAAGGCAAAGCAAAGGGATAAAAAGGGAGACATTTCAAAGCTAAGGTTTTATGAATTTTAAGAAAACCTTAACCTTCTTGGCCAGTTCGGAAGTGAATATATGGGCACCAAATGAAAGTTAGAAGGAGTCTTAAAAGATTGTTAAACGTAGAAGAATCTTTTATTATATTATTCTTATCTTTGAATTCTAATAAACATTTTATGTGGAATG
>BKZX01030483.1:384-23061 GCA_014362285.1 Fagus crenata | reverse complement strand
TATGCAAGTATCAATACTAATATTATACCTATGCATGCTTCTTTGAAACCGGTTAACACAATAATATAAAATTTGTGAATGCTACTATATGAACTCAAACTTTCATAATTATATGAAATATTATACCATTGGATCAAAACTTCTCCTAATAATTTTTATTTTATTTTTAATTCTTCTATAATTTAAAAATGAATTCTACCACGTTCTTAGAATTCAAAATTAAGGGGTGTTATTTAAAAGCCAAAAACAATTAGACAAAAATATTGTTTTCATCTGTAAAGTTTCTATGAAATGCGTTTTTCGTTCTTAAATTTTAAGAAAATCTTGTTTTTTCCCCTAAACTTTAAAAAGATTTTTTTTTGTCCTTAAACTTTTAAAAAGATCTTTTATACCATACGTGTGACCAATAGTTTCGTGTCATTTGCTCACCTCATGTATGTCTTACGTTTTCAAATGTAATAGTCCAGGTTCAACGTCAAATTCTCTAATGCTAAAATTAGTGTCATTCTCGCATGCACTAGGTATCTCTAGGCCCCAATTAAATGAAAAGTTCTACTCTCATCCCAAAAATATTCCAACTCCTATAATATATAATTTAAGTACTTAATCAAGTTTGGTCAAAATATTCCTCCAAACTAGTTTAGATGAGAGTTCTTCTAATCCATTATGTAACAATTAATTGAACTTTCCCATATATAAACTATAGTTCTTTTGAACTCTCCCATAATAAATTTGAGTAATCTCCTCTAACTTGATTTAAAAGAAAACTTTATCCAGTTTTTTCAGGGACTGCATTTTGCCTAAGAAAAGTGATTTTACATTTTATTATAGAAGTCTCAGAATAAATGAACAGTATACCAATAAGTACAAATCAAAAAACTTTGCAACAGCATGGGCCTATTATATACACTGGTGTGGGCCTAGAAATTTTAGACCCTTTTGATTCTAATGGGCCGAACAGTCCCTCCACTGCCACAAAACCCATCTATAATCCTTAAAAAAAAAAAAAAAAAACAAAACAAAACAAAACAAAAACAAATACAAAACAAAACCTTTTTACTGTCAAACTCTTTAGCAGAGTAAACCTAAAACCCTAGAGGAAGGGAGAGAGAGGAGAAAGATGACCCAGAAAGCAAATCTATTCAAAGGCCAACAGAAGAAGAAGTCTGTTCCTCTTAACCGCCATGGCAAAGCTTCTCTCACCCGCAAAGGTACCCATCTCTCTCTTTGTGTATATGTTTTTGTGTGTGTTTTGTATATCAACTTGACAATGTGTGTTTTTTTTTTTGGTGCAGGGAAGAGAAATGTAAAGCCGTCCAAGGTTACCAAGGAGATGGATGTTGATCGTGTATGTCCTATTTTTCCCTCTCTCTTTTCAAATACTATTTTCATTTTCATTTATTTATTTTGGGTTTTTTGTATATTAGTTATGTTGGGGTTTAGGTTAATGGGTTCTGTGATGGGAAAGTGCAAATGGGGTCAGCTTAATTTTCTAGTTCTTGATGATTCTGAAGTGGGTCTGAGCATTCAGCCATAAATATCTAATTTTTATGATGCTGTACTCACTATTTGAATTGTTTTATTATGTATTTTCGTATATGTTAAGCTTTTTTAAGATGAATGTTATGAATGAATATACAATCAATAAGGGTGTTTATGTAGTCAATCAACTCTAGCCTAGTGAAGTTTTTGGGTAAACCAATGGAGAAAGGTCATGACTTTTCCAATGAGCTATAGACTGGCACTTCCTTCTCCCATAATAATTGGTTAGAGGGTGAGGTTGTGAATTCAAGACCCACTAGGTGCGTGTGTAAATTACCAATAAAAAATATGTAGAAAGTTCATGGCTTCTTGACATTTTTTTAATCTGATGTTATAAAAGTTTTGATGATGAAGAAACTAAAGTGATAAATTTGTATGCGAAAAATTTCAGACCTTCCCTAATTGCGGTAGATTATAAGTTGTGCGAGATAATATTTTGGGGTAAGTGTGTAGTTGACCTTGTCTTGTTGTTACTGCTGTTAACTCTTGTCAATTAGGAGATGAGATTTAAGGTAGGGAGGCTGTTTAATGAATGGATTATGTTTGGTGCTTTTCTCATTTGAAAGGTGGTGAGGATTCTAGGATGGTTCCTTTTGTTCTCATCATGTTGCAAGAAGTGCTGAAATTTAAGTAGTTACAATCATGTTGTTGTTGTCTTGTCTTTTCAATATGTACTTGTACACCGTTCTTTGTAATTCTGCTTGATTTTTGGGTATAATTTATTATGTTGTTTTAATCTTTGAGAAATATTAGAGCTATATCCCATTTCAATCCTTTTTAGTGATTCATAATGATCTTTAGCATGTTGCTTAAGTTACCATCTCCTTACTGAAGAATGGATTTTGAAGCAAGTTATTCGGTTTAG
Source organism: Fagus crenata (assembly GCA_014362285.1). NCBI lineage: Eukaryota > Viridiplantae > Streptophyta > Magnoliopsida > Fagales > Fagaceae > Fagus > Fagus crenata. The sequence goes on along the minus strand of BKZX01030483.1, from coordinate 20,654 downwards.
TGTCTTCTTGTTGGATCCTTTTAGAAGAGTGTTCAATTTGGATCAGTCACTGTCAGTAGTTATAATCTGAAAATTCCTTTAATGCCATGTTTTAGGAGAACACATAGATAGAGGAGAAATTCTTTTTTTAAATCCTCTGCACTTGGGTATTCATGCTCTTCATGTCTTCTCGTAAACTACACTTTTAACTAATTTGTTTATTGTTGTAATACATTTTTAATTGTTTTATGTACAATTTTTTGTTAATAAATATAGCAGAATTCTGGATGCATTAATATTTCATGTTAGTGATTTAAAAAATCAAATTCATTGTGAATATCTCTTGATCTTCCTTTCTGTTTCTGTGTTGCAAGACGATTATTGGTGGAACTTTCATTTAACACGCATTTTGTGAATCATAGCCTCATAGGCCCTTTTGATGTCAAGTCAACTAGTAGCAACATTTTACCTTATTCATTCAGGATTTGTTTTAGTGACAGTACATAATTAACAGCAGTAGTTCCACTTTGGTCGGTTTTTTAAAAACATAGCTGCATTTATGGTATTTGATGTCATGTTCTATGATTGAGTCATAGCGATTACTTCTTTTCTCTAGCCTGACAAGAAGCCTTGTTATCATTGGTGTCACCCTATGTTAAGGAACACTATAGATAATAAATAAGGGGACAAAACTATAGTTGCTGAAAGAAGCCAAAGTTGTATCTGCCATCATTGGAGACTCTAGTTCTTTATTCAATTGTGTAAATTAGTGATGGTGTTTTCTTCTTTGAATTGATTAAACCAGGAGGTGAGCAAGTTCATTAATCACTGCAATGAGATGAAAGCAGCCACTGTTGCTAATAGAGAAGGTGGCCAACTAAGTATTGTGAAACCACCGCCAGAATCAACTAGTGGTGAGAAGAAGCAATAGAGGATGAGAGCACAGAAAGAGTATGGATGTAGAGAGTGATAGATTATTGAAAAATGCTTTTAATCATTTTTCATGTTGCAGTTGATGTTTTCTATGTTATAAGAGGAAACAAGGTTAACTGCTTATGTTGCAAAATCATCTTCTTCTTTTTTCCCTATTCCTTTATTCCATTTTGCAGGTAATATGTTGTTAGCTTGTTTAATTTCATTGACTACTTCATAGGTTTTACAGTTTTTGGTGTCAATTTATATTACTTGATTGAATTTATCAAGGAAATATAAGCAGCTTACATGATTGAATTGTGCCATCTAGATGTGCATTTTCTGCTATAGTGACCAGTTGCTAATGCATTATCAATTGGACAGATTTTACCTCCAATTTAGTTTGGAAGAATTTCCTCCAAGGCCCCAACCCATTATGTGGCGAATATAAAATTATTCACATGTATTAATTTTACAAGTCACATGACAAATTAAATAGGTCATGTGATTAAAAGTACACGTAGATAGTCGTTACATAATGGATTAGAGCAAGCTTCCTCTAAATTGATTTGTAAATAAACTTTATCCCAATCAATTTGCCAATTGAGATATCCAATACATAGAACTATAAGTGGAACATTATTTCTGGAAGACATCTAGAGGCAAATGGTCTAAAGGCCATTGGACACATCCAGACACCATCTATTGGCTCTATATCTCTAAAATATTGAAGCCAACATCCATTACCTCTTTGTCAACCTTAGTAATTTGGAATTGTTGATAGAAACTTGAATGATTTAAATTGAATTTATTTACAAAATTTTGAGTAATGGTATATATGTTAACAAATTGAACAAAAATTGGGGGAAATACAACTGGCTGAGACTTTTGTTATTCAAGGAAGTTTGGATTGAGGGGTATGCTAAAATCTGCTTTGACATTCTGGAATATTGCTAATGTTATGAGTAACATATACTCCGCAGTCATTTTACTTCTTGTACTTTTGTTTAGATCCAAAGGGAAGCAAATTGTGTAGCACATGCTTTAGTTAAATTTGTTGCTTCCTTTAAGATCCATTACTTGCTTTGTAATAGGACTTCCCTCGTGATGTCTTGCTTGAGTGGAGTAGAGTTGTCTGTTTCTTCGTAATGGAAAGTCCCATCTAGCCAACAAAAAAAATAAAATAAAAAATTGAACAAAAAGTTCACATAGAAGTCAGAACACGTCAATGGTGATGCTGTGTTATTATGTTTTGATAGTAGAACATACCATTTATGATGAAATTCAATTTATTTAGTCAGTTTATGTTTATTTCAATTGTCAAATTAGTTTGTAACATTTCAATTATTCCAAAACTGCCAAGAATGATAGTCCACACATCCTACCAATGAGGATGCCCACTTCATATCCTCTCCTTGAAATATGATAATAAATACTAGATTTTTCTTTTATCAGAAAATGTATAATAAATGATAAACATAGCACATATTGATCTAAGAAGACAAGTTGAGGTGGATCCGAGTCATCTCATCTGACCTTTCAAGCCCACCTACCTGTTTTCATTCTCTTGTCTTTGTCATGATTGTCTGATACCACACAAGGACGTATAGAGAGAGAGAGGGGTCAGGCACATATGAATATGAGTTGCGTAGCACGTGACCAATTTTAATGGCCAAAGCCCAGAAGAAGAGCTCTGTTACGGTATTACTGCATGTTAGAATCGGGACCGGTCCTAGACTCCTGGCACTCGCAGTTATGTTTAAGCTAGTCTCTCTCTCTCTCTCTTATTCTCTAATATATTTTTGTTTTTAATTCTTAAAAATTGATGTAAATTACATATATCTCTAAAATTTAAATAATCATAATTGAAATTCAATTGATTATTCTTTTTTATTTATTTCTGATTACATTTTCATTGAGATTGACCTAGAAAAAGGGACCCGCAACTCGATCGTTGTTTGTAAGTTTAGTTCAATTGATTTTCGATCGATCTTCCAGTTGTCCCTCTCTTCACATTAGCATTTAATGATATCCGAGTTGTGAATAAGAATAGTTGCACTCACATGCGTTCCCTCAATTGAAAGGGGACATAATTGAAACAGGACAAATAGATATACATCTTGGGAAGGAGTTTTCTCTTAAAATATATTCTCTTCCTATACCTACAAAAGACCACATTTGTCTATGGAATAATGTATGCAATCTCATATTCTGAGACTATGCTATTTTGATTTTTATCGCATTGGTTAACTGACTTAAGTGTTAGAGTGCTTTCGATTATTTCTGAGTGGTCTAAGCCGTTCAGAGTTTTCTCCCTTTCTTATGAAGATTATTAACTAAATGGATCAGAATTATCACTACTCAAATGTTTTCCTATGATATCGTCTATCATCCAAAATTTTACCCATCTACAATTGGCGTCTTTGATGGACTAGATTATCAGAGTGTAATCCTCACACCAAAACCTATAATTTTTTGTTCCCACAGATTGCACCAGTTATAACCACAAATATAAAAGCGGGTTTATATATATATATATATATATATATATAAATCACGAGGGACAACAAATGCTATCCTGAAAAGATTGTTGACAATTTGTTGAAAGAGTTCCACGTGGTTTGTTAGAATGAAATAGGTACATGCAAACTCCATCATTATGACACGTAGCTGATCATTTCAAGATCAAATTGTCGAAGCCCTGCAAATGATGGCATTAAAATGTCAGTTGTGTGAGTTCATGAATAAACCACACGTGGAGAATTTATGGTCTTTGGAGCAAGTCTTAGCATGGCAGCATTTTGCTTGGGAATTTATTCAAGCGAAGAGTGATAAATTTTAAAACTATCCAATATTCTATCATTTTTATACTTTAAAAATAACATGAGAATGTATCTAATGGAAGTAACTAGGATTAGGAAGACAACTAAGAAATTAATTTAGTGAATCTTCTTTTAGAATAAAAGCAAATTAAACATGTTTGTATATATGGAATAAAATTCCAGAATCGATGTCTCAAGAATAAAGTAAAATTCTAGAAGAAAATATAGTGTGAGAAGTCATTTTCAATGGCTTTCCTCTTTATCTTTGAATATTTTGTAACTGGAAGGCACTTAAGATCGATGCATCTTTTTGAAATTATGTGGAATATGAAGACATTCTTGTTTAATTACTGTCTTTGCTTAAAAGTTTTCTTTTAAAAACACATTTAATTAAGCTGCATTATTACACTACAGCTAAAATGGTTTTTTGTTTTTGTTTTTGTTTTTTTCAAAGTTCAAATTACATCTTTTAAATTTGGGCGAATTGTTATTTCCTCTACAATTTTTTTATTTGGGTTATTTTAATTTTAAAATTTAATATTTTTGTTAAGTTGGGCATTTCGTCTATTGCTGTTTATAACCCACTTGACAAAAACTTCAAATTTAATGACTATAATGGAAAAAAAATTAATAAATTTAGAGATAAAAGTGACAGTTCATTCAAATTTAAAGAGTGTAATTTAGACTTTAAACTATTGTTTATTTTATTTTATTTTATTTTTTTCCAGAAGAAAGTAGTAGTATCATGATTTTTATTTAAAATTATAGAGTAATATAAATAGAGATACTACGAATTAAATGGGCAAGTCAGACATTTATTCATTATACAGTTGAAATTGTAACAATCAAATATATTACCAAGTCAGTTTGTACTTTTTTTTTTTTTAGTAAAATTAGCTTAACATTTTTTAAAATTATAACCATGGTCCAATATTATATTTGAAGCAATTGAAAGCACATGAAAATGACATTCCTGGGCCCTGGCATCGGTTTTCAGTTATTTTGTTATTGCCCTTTATTATATATGTTTCATACATGAATGCTGCATGTGACAAAAATTTAATGTTCTTAACCTACCACTATGAAACAATTGGTGTAACATTAATTGGATAGGCTTTGAATTATGATTCCAAGGGTTACTTTTTCAATTCCCGAATCACGCATATTTCCAACAAGCTCTTCTATTGTTCATAATTGAAGCAATGAATGACATTTAAATGGCCTGGTTTTAGGTCCTTCACTCTATGATTGATACAACAGATAAAATTTCCCCTAGTTCATTTCTACACTCTTCTTTTAAAGTTTGATTTGGAGGTTGAATTATTAAAGTTGACATGGAAGCATGGATATTTTGGAATGAAAATGGGATGGGTTTGACCTGATTCCGTTCTTTTACAACGGTGACCCTGCCAAATTCAAGAAATCTACTTGTAAACTGACTGTGCAATTCAATTTTCATTTCCAAATATAATTTCAGTTAGTTATTAGCTCTTAATTAATCAAGCTCACTCCAAATCTGATTATGGTTTTTTGGTTTGGGAGGGCGTAATCTATTTAAAAGGCATGATATGTGTTCTTCTTGTTAAAAATAGTACATTGTAGATTGTGATGATATGGGCATAAGAGAAAGAAAGTGGATTTGTGGTTTAAGGCTTGTGCCATATTAGAAGTTAGGTCCTGTTAACGAGTGTCTTTATAGCAATAGTTAAGAAAGTATTTAATGTTTCTACTTTACAGAAAATAATGAAATTTTAATATTAAAAGAATACAAAAATAACTTTTAAAGGTATTTCAGTTTTTTTATTTATTATTTTACTATTAAAAATTTGTTATTTCCCATAAAGTATAAGCGTTTAATGTTCCTTAACCATTGCTTTAAGGGCACCCGTTAACAAAATTCTTAAAAAGTTTATAAAACTTTTGGTTGGGATATAAAGTAACACAAACATTAACAAGTAAAATAATTGAGAAAGTCTATGAACATGTGTGTTTAAAATTAATCGGTTGGTGATTATCACCTTAAAGAAAGTGTTTCAACATATATATTTCAAATTCCCCTTTTTTTATTATCATCAATTTCATCAACAACTTGTACTTGTTAAATGAAAGCAAAATTATTAATAATTTCATCAACAATTTCATCAGTGTTTTTGGGGTCATTCATATATTTTAATATTTGACTGAAATTGGAGGAGGACGAGGGGGTAAATCACAAATGAAATCTAAAGTATTAATATTGAAAAACTATAGGGTTAATAAGTATCTTATGGATAAATTTTTGGTGCCATCCATATATTTTATTAAAAATCGTCCTTAATTGTATGAACTTATTTTAAAAAGTTGGGGCATGGCCTCCCAAACTCCTAGTCCGCCCCTACCTTGTTAATAAATAGAAAAATGATAACAAGCAACCTAACGTGATGATTACTTGTATAACATGCACAACTCATCTTAGAGAGTACGGGTATATCACTCATCAATCTACAAATTCTCCACTACCTTTCCCTACATGCATGCCACATTAAAATAATTTCCAAATCTAATAACCAAAATATTACACGACATAAATTGCGTCTAAAACACCAGAAAACCGAACATGGTCACCAATTTTCAACTTATGACAATAATGTAAACCATAACGAAGGTGGCTGTCACATTCATAACGATCAAGGTGGAGTTAATCTAGTTTGAAACACTAGTAACTCCACTAATTAATAATATTACTACTAAATACTAATACTAATGTAACCATAACGTAGGAGGCTGTCACAACAATGGGTAATATAGTAGTAGGATGAATTGTAATACACATTTAAGAGCATTCCTAATGGTATAACTAAAATTATATCTAAATTTTAGTTTTAGGAACTATTTTTTTAATTTTGTTTAATCATTTTTTAAAACATCCTCACCGATTCTTTATTTTATTATAATATTATTTTTTTTTTTTTTATTATATCATTCAAAACTTTCATGCACATAGCTCAATAAAAGAAGAGAGAGAAAACAAAATAACATATTAAAAATAAGGGATATAATAAAATATTGTTTTGCCTAAGCTATAGTGCTTGGGTATTTTTGCTTAAACACTATAATTTAAAGTTATTTTTCTTAACATGTTGTTAGTCTAATGTGAACGGTTTTAGGGATTCATTAGTTATATTTGGTTTAAATAATATTTTACCTAACTGATTAAGAATAGTCTAAAAAAATGTAAATTGTAAGTACAACACTCGTATTAATAGATTCCGCTAAGGTCATCCAAGACTATTGAGTCTCGTAATTATCCAATTCATATTGGACCAGAATTGTATTATCGGAAATTAAATTTCAAATACCCATATTAAAAAAAAAAGAAAGGTGATAGTGCCTTTTTCGACCTGGAACTGTAAAATATGGAAACAAAAAGCTGATAAGATTGAGCAATGTGACAAAAATGTGTACATTTGTCTCTTTCTTTACAAAGGGTCAAGACGATCTTAAATATACCAATCTCAGCCGTCCAATTGTGTCACAACCATGATCCTCAAACTCTGAAGCACACCCAATTGACTCCCATCTCCACGTGCTCAGCCCAAACAATTGGTGCGTGTTGTGAACTCGCTGTTTTTGGCACGTTTGTGTATGTATCATCCATTCGTGGAGTATCTAACTCTTCACATATGCTTCCTGATACACAAATGAGGTAAGATTGTAAAAGTCCCCCAAGTGAAAACTACAGCATGTTACAATAGCAAAGATTATCTCTGACCAAACAATTAAACAAACAAAAAATAGCAGCTACATACATCATCAACCACATAACATAAACACAAAAAGATTTCAATTTTCAACAACATTCTAGACAACACCACCGCTACTACCATTGATGGGTGCTGCAGAGCCTGTAAGATACTATCATTTTATTTATTTTATTATTTTTTTTTATGGAGGTTATTATGCTTATAATTCATGTGCTAAGAGTTGGAAATGTTTGTTTGTGTGTGTGTGGTGCTAGGTGGAGGAGAAGAAGAGTGATGAAAGTGAAGTGAGAGAGGAGAATGAGGAGAAAGAAGAGGAGGAAGTGAAAGATGTGGAGAAAGGTGAGGTGGGTTTACAAGAACATGTGGTTGAGAGCAATAATAACTATGGAGATTTTCAGCTTTCAAGGATGGAGAGGCTGAATCCTTCAAATCCTTTGAGGATTGTCATTAATAGTAACACCAGAGTTCCAACTTTCTCTCCTTCTCAGCGTTCTCATCCGTCTCATCCTTCTCATCCTCGTCATCCTCCTCATCCTCCTCAGCCTTCTCAGCTTGCTCAGCCTCCTCAGCCTTCTCAGCTTGCTCAGCCTTCTCAGCTTGCTCAGCCTCGGTCTACACCGACCCCACAAGTAAGTTAATTCATTTTCATAATTTTACACAAAAGGTTTATTTAAAAAAAAAAAAAAAAAATTTGATGGCTTTCCAAGTTTCATTGCTGAATTTTGCAAGTGGGTTTCCAAAAAGTAATAGCTCATATTTAATTTTTTAATTTTTTTTAGTTTATTATCTGAATTTTTACAAGTAATGTTTCATAGACTGCAAAAGGAGGTAAAATTTTGAACCTTTTCTAGTCAATTATCGCAAAAGTACATGTCTTTTTTTAGCTTATAATTTTGCTGTTAACAAATGACAATTTTGAATTTTTCTGGCTCTCTCTTTCTCTCTCTCAAGTTAAGTTTCATGTATGAATAAAGAATATGTTAAAATTTATGCTTAATTTTCAAGTTAAGAAAATTAAATTTTCTGGGTTTTTCTTTCTCTTTGCACTGCAGCAACCATCACTGACAACACTGAATTCAAGAGCATACACCAACAGAATATCTCTGTTTCTGTTTCTTCTGCACATGATTGCCGCTGTTGGGTTAGTTTCTTTTCTTGTATTCAAGGGAATTCAAGGCCTGATTGGACCATCAAACGATGTTAAAAAGATAGAGAAAAGGGTCTTAAGGTTTTTGCTGCCACAAGTTGAAGCTGCATCTCTTTTAAGCATTACTCTTGCATTTGCATGGCAAAAGGCAGTGAGGGTATGGCCTATATTTATGGTTCATGTTATAATATGGAGTACTTTTGTCATGTCACTATCTGCTGGAATTCTCCTTATTTGCTTCCAAAAGCCTTCCACTGAAGGTGTTGGAGTCTGTTTTATTGCCTTTGCAATAGGCAGTGGATTATATGCTTGTTGGGTAACACCTCGAATTAAGTTTTGTTGTAAGGTCTTGATGAAAGCACTTGAACCTGTTTCGAAATTCCCTGATTTGAATCAACCTATTTATTGGATGCTTGGGGCCGGATTCTTGTGGATGTCCCTATGGATTTTGGCTGTGGTTGGAGCTTTGAATTTCTCCTTTCCCCCATTGACAATTATTGCATTGGTTTTGAGCTTGATGTGGACTGCCGAAGTGATGAGAAATGTAGCTAATCTAACCGTAAGTAGGGTAATTTCTCTGTATTATCTCAGGGGAATGCAATCTAATACTCAATTTTGCTTCCAGAGAGCCTTGACTAGAAATCTTGGAAGTGCTTGTCTTGGCTCTCTTTTTGTGCCTGCAATTGAGGCCCTAAGGATTGTTGCTCGGGGTTTGAATTTGCTTGAGGGGGAAGATGAGTTCATGTTTTCTTGTGCACATTGCTGTCTCAGAGTCATGGAGTCCATCTTCAGATATGGAAATGGCTGGGCCTATGTGCAGGTATTGTTACTGAAAAGCCTTTTGTGCTTGTGAATTTTCGCCCTATAAGAGCTGAATTTTTTAGTTGCATCAAAGTGCTGATTGGGGATATTATACTAGTTACATTCCTTATGGTGTCAAAAAACTAAGACTTTCATTTGGAGTTGAACTTTACTAGATGTGTCTTCTTTGTCAAAATAGTTTAATTTGATTTAACTTAGAAATATATTTCTTGGCTCATTCCCAATTTTGTTAGTCTTGAATGGTTCTTAAGGTTTTCATGATGCTTGTGGATTATTTCTAAAAAATCAGTGATTTGCTTTTGTTTTTTTCCAACATATCATCATCAACTAACAATATTTTATTTTGATTATTTTGCAAATGCTAAATTATTTACAGTGCCATCATTATCACTTATCAGAATGTCAATGCAGTCCATCTAAGTTTCACACGAACTGCATTTTTGCTCAATTGTTTAAGATTAATTTATTTAAACCATTTTTCAGATAGCTGCATATGGAAAAGGTTTCGTAAAGGCATCACAAGACACATGGGAACTCTTTGAGAAGCAAGAAATGGAACCTATAGTCGACTCTGACATTACTAGCGCAATTTGCTTCCTAACCGGGGTCTGCAGTGGCTCCATCTGTGTCATAGTTGTGGCTGCTTGGACAGCCAAAGTGCACGACAATTTCACAGCCACCATTTCACTCCTTGCATTCTTCGTTGGATACCTCATGGTCAGTAGCCTTATTTGACCAATCCCACTTTATTTGATTCTTTATCTATGCATTCAAATCATGTCATCAACTTGGCTATTTTTTAATCTTTTCTTAATCAGCTATGCAATTAACTTAATCAATTATTATCATGATGTTGTACCAGACCAGGATTGCTATGGCATTACCACATGCTTGCGTGAGTTGTTATTACGCTTGCTATGCAGAGAATCCAGACAGCAGGCTGTTTGATACAACAATAAAGGATCGTCTTGGGTTGATTAAATCTGGCCGCGATGTGGTTGTGCCTACACCTAGAATGCCACGCCGGTTTGCAGCAACATAGCCTAAGCTCAATTTCTCCTATGGAGGTATGAAAATTATGTGGGCATCATTTTGGTCATATACTATCAAGATGTACCAAAATTTTGTTGCCCTTAATTGGGGGGACTTGACCAAACCCAACTGAGCTTGAGCAAAATTGTACACAATGGCTGAGGTGGTGGCGGTCGCTATGACAACGATTTTGAATATGAAAGCTCAACCATTGTCAGATGTTTGGTGTTGGAAGGACTGTGGAGAGCCCACTAAGATTCCAATGAACAAGAAGCTATAAGACAAATTGTCTTTTGGTCATGTCCTTTGTATATTGCATATATTTTGGATATTCCATTGTAAAGTCCCCCCATTATTTTATTACTCTTATCTTTCTCACTAAAACCAATCATTCATTAATTTATTTGTTCTTCTTGATCTATTGTTGTAATAATCGCCCCTAGTCGTACATGAAGCTTTCTCCCCTAGCTTTGTTGAGGATTTAAATATAGGATTTCTTTGATTAAAATAAGGTTAAATTATTGTTTTCTTCTTTAAGTTATACATGAGTTTCGTTTTTCGTTCCAAAACTTTGAAAAAGTTCATTTTTACATATGAATTTTGTTTCTGGATTTTTTTATAAAATGACAAAATTTATGTGTAAAAATAAATTTTTTCAAAATTCAGGGACAAAAAACAAACTTTTCAAAGTTTAGTGACGTAAAACGAAATTCATGTATAGTTTAGAGACAAAAAACGAAATTCATGTATAGTTTAAAGACGAAAACAATATTAGCCTTAAAATAATGCTGAGAGATAGTGATTGGTTTGGTGGGATTAAAAAAATATTTTACTTGTGCTTAGTGAGTAATAAATTGTTAAATGGACTAAATTGTGTGCCTTTATTATTTTTAAAATTTTCCCAATAGGCAAAGTTGAGCTATACAATGGATAGTCATAGTCCTCTGTTTATCAACCTCAATAAGTTGTGCCACTAGAAGAATTAATGTTAGAATTTGAATTTGTATAAGGCTTTTTGGGGAGGCTTAGTTCCATGCCCAAAAAAAAAAAAAAAAAAACTGTTAGAACTTAGAAGTAATTATCATCATCGAAGTTCTTTCTAAATTTCCTGTTTATTTCAAAGGGAGAGTCAGTCATTCAATTTATTTAAAGCACATCTTCCGTTAAAACCATGAAAGTCATGTCTCTCTCTTTTTTTTTTTTTTTTTGATGCTATGTCTCTCTCTTTCCACTTCTTCCAATGTGGTCCATATGCATTGGTGCATGTCACATGTCTATCCAATATGATCTTTTGTAGTACAAGACAAAGTTTTTCACTTTCACAAGGTAGTTTTGTAATATGTGAAGAAGATAGTGATAATTATGAAGTTCTCAAAATTTTGTTTTCATTGTGTTTAAATTATATATATACATAATGGGTTCACTTCAATCCACACCTAATCTATAAAATCAAACAATATCTTCATTGATGTATTTAAAATATGTAAATAGTTGTTTATGTCATTGTCTAATTTTATGTTAAATCCAAACAAAAATAACCAAAATAATGACTTGAAATTGACAAAATATATAACAAGATTTTATTACGTGTGTTTGGATTTAACAAAATTTAGATGATGGTGGACTTTTTGTATATTTTCAATAGATTAATTGGGACATTACTTGATTTTATAGATTAGAAAACTTGGGATTGACTCAATAATTAAAAGAGGGAAAGTAAGTACCAATAAACTTAAGATGCAAGAGAAGCCAGTCAAAAGGTGAATGATTTATGAGAGACAGACTTCATTGCTGCTCTCTTTTGCTTTATAGGCCTTCTGAAAAGGAGCTAAAAAAAGAACCTTTGATTAAATAGTCACACCACTTTTGGATATGCATAAAATGTTAGTAGAAAGTAGCTAAGTCTCACTTTTTGTGTAACACATGCTTAATGATAATACAACTTACCAGCCCTTCAATATAGTTTTATATAGAATACTCATGAAGGTACACGGAGCTAGTGGAGAAGCAAGCTCTAGCTTCATGTGGGTATGGTCATGACTTATCATGCAAATCCCCACTAAATTATATCCATAGACATTACAAACTCTTCCTCAAAAAAAAAAAAAAAAAAAAAAAATTCTCAGAATCTCTTTGTTGATATGATCTTTGATTGTAGGTCCAAATCCAACCTAATCTTGCCTCGAATGTTTTCTTTCCCATGTCAAATTGGGATTAAAATATTATGTACATTGCACATTCTAAAAGCTTTTTATTTTCATTATTACTTTCACGTGTGTGGAATACTGTACTTACACAATTTATAATGTTACATTTGTTTTTTATATGAACCGTACTCACATGTCTATTTTACTGGGAATCCCACGTAGAAAATCACTTTTTCATTGGCTTAAATACTGTTTACCTGGTGTACGAACGTCAAAGGGGAATATGTTTGAGATATGGCAGCGAATCAATTGCATTATATTTTTCAAATTATTGATAATTCCAAGCATGACAGCAACACTTGGTATTGGTTAATTATTGCATATGATGGGAATTAATAATTATGTAGTGGGTGGGTTACCGAATATATATTTAGAAGCCTAGAATTTCATGATTTCTATCACCACGTGGTTGATAAGTCATTGTACATGCCCTTGCATTATCCCTATTTCTATATTTGCAGATTTTCTTACCAAACTCCAATCATGTATGTGATGTTTGATCTAATTTGTTGGTTATACCAAGAATTCGTGATTGATTACACGATTACAAGAATTGATTGGTCATTTTTAGTGAGAATAATTAGGATACTTTAGAGTTATTAAGGTAATTTCATCTAATAAGGACCAAAAAATCAATGATCAATTTGCTTTTAAAGTGGTTGTAATTATACTCACTTTTCCAATTTCTATTGCAACTACGATTCAAGTCTCATGACCATGCAAATGACTACCCAGATGTAATTTGTAGTGCATTATTTGATAGTAGTCAACATGGAAATTTTATTAAACTTGAACAATTCTGATTGCGTGCAGTGGTTGCTAAGAATCCTAAGATACCTCACTTTCAAAAGGTTGAGAGTCAAAAGTGAAAATCTATTACTTCTTATTGTCATCAATGATTTGGTGAATTTGGTCGGGATGATGTCTAATTACACATAGGTGTAAAGTTGAGTTCAGGGTAGGTTGGATTCAAGATTGCTCCAGAGTTCTACAGCAAGGGGAGATGAAAGAAGTGAAGAAAAAGCCTTTTATTTCTATCTTTGCCCTATTGGAGATAGAGATAGAAGTCATAGAACTTGATCTAAATAGGGACTCATATTCCAAATGAGATGTAATACTATTCTCTAGTTATGGTTACTTTGGAGGCACTTTAAAGTCATAACCTTTTATTTTCTCCTATTGAATTTTTTGTTGTTCCCATGAATTGCACATTATCAAACCACATAAACTATGTTAAATTTTTTGTTCTCTTTATTTTCACTTATATTTCTAAAATTTTAAATTCACAACATAACCAAATTTTATTATAGAAATAATATTGATTGAAAAAACAAAGGATGTTTAGTTCACTATTTAGAATAAAGGACTCATTCCATTAGGGAAAGAAAAAGAAGAAGAGTAAAAGACTCATAAGTGGTAAAAATTTTGTTGTAAAAAAAAGGTTTTTTTTTTTTTTTATTAAAAAAAAAAAAAAAAAAAAAGAAGTTCAGTTTTATTTAGTTTAAAGAAAGAGATATATCTATCTTTCGTTATGTAGCTCATAAAATTATTGTACCACACTACCACTATTACCTTTACCAATGTCATTCAAAATCATATGATTATTTTAATTAGAGCCTGTTTGGTTATGCGTTAACACAATCACAAATTTTTGGGAATGGAGTGTATGGAAACCCACAAAAAAAAGTTTTACAGGGTTTTTTAAAGTTGAAATTTGAAACTTTTAAGAATAAAAAAATCTATAATCACGGTTCATGCTTTATAAATTAAGAACTTTAAAAGCATTTTTCACTTTAATTTGCCAAACACTCGAAATACTAAAAAAACTTTTAAGTTTAAGTCTTGTATTGCAATTGCAAAAAGCTTTACTATTAAAGTTCTACTTCCTACAACAATGCTAAATGAACACTTAAGCTTTACTATTAAATTCTTATATTTCTCTTTTATTTCACTTAGAGAAAATCGATGCCTCTATGACCAAGAAAAGAAAGAATAAGAGCATCCATGCACTTGAAAATTCCATGAACGTGTGAGGTTAAATTTTGGGAAAATGGTCTTATTTGGCTTACAAGACCAAATTTCAGTCCACGTTGTGCCAGCGACTATGAAGCAGGTGGCGTTTTTCGAACATGTTCTTTGACCACCACATTCAAACTTACCGAAGATTGATATCTAGAAAATCAGTGGCACCATGTTTATTGTTATGGTTCCCAAGAAAGCCTGCAAAATGCTTGTACTTTCCGAGAGGTAGAAAGTAAGCAACAAATTCATGGGAAATGACATTAAAGTCTCTTCCCATGTGGAGAGTCAAAGTTACAGAACCAGGAGTCCATGAAATTGACAAGTATTCCACCCAAATCCCATTTTTTATTGGTCAGATTGGAAATCAGTATTCCATATTTCCATCACATGGACCCAAATCAAGGTTAACAAGCACCAACAATTCTCTTACTTTTTGGCTGGACTTGCTAACTAGAGATTGATTATTCTACTGAGCTGTTCTCTATTCACACGATTTCCTTGGCCCATACTAGTAAGCCAGGAAGCCCACCATGTGGAGTGAAGAAAATCATGTTCTGCTTAAGGACATAGTACCATACCATTCATGTTACCTTGTACTGTCACTGAAAACCCACAAATAAAGATTGTAAAGGTTGCTTCACAAAGCTCATGGGTGACCAAAAGTGTATGAGTGAAAATATGTATATTTTTTTTAATGTAGTATGAGTGAAAATAGGATCAATATCTAGTGTTGGTTCCATCCAGTGAGAGACCCTGTCACTCAGGAAATGACTCCCCAAAATAAAGTAATTTTTTTATAAGTGGAAATTACTAAAATATTAATTTTATTTTTCTCCAAGTGTGTTTTGGATGAGTTTCTTTCGAAATTTTGTTTAAATACAAGTGTAAGTATAAAAATGTGTTCCTTAAATCATTTTGAACTTTGCAAGCAACATTCAAAAGGGTTTGTTTCCATTAATCCAGCACAAGGATAGGATAAGGTCTAAGAGCATTCACATCCCACCATTTAAAACACCCTATTAACTACAATAGATAACACTATTCACAAAAATCACAAAAATTATACTCACATCCAGTTGTCTAAAGTTGCTAAATTTTTTACAAGTTGCTACAGTAGTCGGTAAAGATATTGACTACTGTTGCTCATGTAAACTTACTTTCAACCATTTTTTATTCATTCTTTCTCTCTCCTCTCTCTTTTTTTATTTTATTTCTGAAATCTCTCACAGCTCTCATCTCCTCCACCTTCACCTCCAGACACTGCTGCACAACTCCCCCTCTCCTCTCCTTTGAAAATCTCGGACTCTTTCTCGCACGAGCAAGAGCAATGGCATCATGGGGGCTTCGAGCATCGGCGGTTTGGAGGTTTTTTATTTGATTTGTGGGTATGAAATAGTTTTGGATTTGGGGTTTCTGGAAATTGGTGATTCCGGTGTGGGTGTGTGGGTTTGTTGGTGGTGTTGCCGGCGTGGGTGTGGGTCTGATGGTGGCGCTACTGGCGTGGGTGTGGTTGGGTTTGTATTTCGGCGGGTTTTGTGGTGCCGGCATAGGTGTGGATGAGATTGTGGGAAAAAATAATAATAATAATAATAATAATTGTTTTTATAATATTTTAATAGAATATTATGTAAAATAAAGAATGAGATGTGAGGTATGTTATAAATGTTGAGAGGTAAAATAAATAAAATAGGTTTTGAAGAGATAAAATAGCTAAAAAATAAAAAACGGATGCGAATGCTCTACCTAGTGGAAAATATGGTTGCTAATGCAAATACCAATAAATTAGATGCAAAGAAGATTATCATAAAAGATCAACTATTTATTTTGAAATCCTTACATTTCCAAGGTGATTCTTTATACACAATTACATGGTTTTCACGAAATTAATCTAAAACTTGGCGAAGTAATTGCAACTTACAGCAAATAAGAAGGCTAAAGAATGCATAAAAAGTAAAAACTAAGATACCAATTTCATCCTACAGAGGCAGTCTATCACCAAATCAACTGGTGCATCTCCTAAATTTTTTCTAAAAGAACCTTGCGCATCAGACCATTCCATTCCTAGAGTTTTGGTCCAAAATATCACACAACGATTTGATTGTGGCATCAAACACCACATTATATATTGATCTACCAGTTAATTGTCAATACACAGTGATCAATAATTTCATAGCCTACATTAGGAACCAAGTGACAATGGGCTACTCATATATCATGATGACACTCTGATAAGATATTCTTTCAAGCACCTGGGCTTGTCACAAAGTTTCTGAGAGCCTTAGATCCGATCCAAATAAATTATTACTATGAAGGATTTGCCCCATGGACAACATTATATATTGATCTAAAAACCACCCTACTAAATCAAGATCATAACTCTGACCTCGGTTTCTAAAAACCTTCCAAACCAGTTTTTCTTCCCTTGCCATCAATATCTTTAAATATATACTAGTAATCAGTTCAATAATCAGACATATGGATGACAAAATCAAACAGCCAGATGTTTGCATTGGCATCCTAATTAATAGCAAACACTAATTAAATATGAATTGTGGAAGATGTCTTATTATTGTGCACAGCAACCAACACAGACAACTAGAGTACCGCGTAGCAACAGTACTAGCCCCAAAACAGATCATTACCTAAATTCCATATTAAAAAAATAAAATAATATGTATAAAATGGATATTCATTAATTAAGACTTAGTTTACCTCAGCCACTTCTATGCCCTTAATTCTGGTTCAAGCTTGTATTTATAAATAATCTAGGCTCTAGTATCCTCTCAACAAAGCAACACCCACAACTCTAAAATGGAGTCCCAAACTTCTCATTCTATATTTTAATATCAATATCAATTATTTAAAAGCAATGAACTTTGTATACAGTCAGGGAAAAAAACTCGTTATCAACAAATACTCACCTATAAAATCTAGGCCAAAAATAATTTGATGCAAAAAAACCCCAATCTATAACCAAAAGAGATCCAAACAGAATGAATGAAACTCACCATTGCACAACCATGATACTAAAATAACACAACCGCCAAACATCAAATAAATTCCATTTCTTAAAATATGTAGGTAATACATGAATAAAGAGCACTGACAATTCAAAAGCATCGACCACACTGAGGCACAGTAGAACT
Source organism: Fagus crenata (assembly GCA_014362285.1). Taxonomy (NCBI): domain Eukaryota; kingdom Viridiplantae; phylum Streptophyta; class Magnoliopsida; order Fagales; family Fagaceae; genus Fagus; species Fagus crenata. Next base: position 2,822 of record BKZX01030483.1, on the reverse strand, counting down.
ATTACCAAAGCTCCAAAAAGATATAACCTAGGCAATAGAAACCAATGCAATTGATACAATATCAAACAATTTGATTAAAAATTCTCATTCTATCAATCAGAACATATCCAAACTGTAACAAATGAATCACTCACCTATGCAAAGACATGATTTTATATAATAAGATACAACCATTAAAAATCAAATGAATTTCATTTTCAAATTATGATGATAATGTGCTTTGGGGAGGTTCCCGCGATATCAAAAAAAAAATTATGATGATAATGCATAATAATGAGCACACAACATTCAATTAGCATATATCTCACTTGGGAACGGTAAAGTTTAAGTAGAAAATACTACCAAAATTATAAAAGACAACCTTGGCAATAGTGCCAAATGCAATTGACACAAAAAGGTGCAAATGACATTACATATCCATGCCCATCATAGCAAATTTAGTTCAATGTAGAAAATGAATGTACCCATTAAGCATTATCTCTCACCAAAGTAGCCCAACAAAGAAAACACAAACTCTCTCTGTGGAACAGTGATGTTTAATTAGATATACTACCAAACTTCTAGAAAGATATAACCTTGGCAACAGAACACAATACAAAGTGCGCAAAAAAGTAAAATTAACATATTCCATGACTGTCATAGTAAATTTAGTTCTATGTAGAACTTAGCAAATACCAATAAGCATTATTCCTCACCAAAGCACCACAACAAACAATCGCTGGGGAACAGTAACGTTTACGATAGAAATACTAACAAAGCTCCAAAAGGACATAACCTTGACAATAGAACCCAACACATTTGACACACAAAAAAAATAAAATAAAAAATAAAATAAAATAAAATAATTAGACATCCACAACATAGTCAATTTAGCTCAATGTAGAAATTAGTTAACACCCATTAAGCATTATTTCCCACAAAAACAAACCAACAAACAAAACCAAAAATCTTGCAGAGGAACAGTAAAGTTTAAGTAGAAATACTACCAAAGTTCTAAAAAGACAAACTTGGCAAGAGAACACAATACAATTGACACAAAGGTGAAAATAACATTACGTATACATCCCCATCATAGTAAAATTTACTTCAGTGTAGAAATTAGCAAATACCCATCAAGCATTATTTCTCACCAAAGCAGCCCCACAAACAAAACCCAAAAGATATAACCATGGCAATTGAACCCAATAGAATAGACACACAAAAAAAAAAGCGCAACCAACATTAGAAATTCATGCCTATCATAGCAAATTTAGTTCATTGCAGCCCAACTAACAAAACCCAAAACCCAAAAGATATAACCTTGGCAATTGAACCAATACTAATTGACACAAAAAAGTACAACCAACATTAGATATCCATGCTTATCACAGTAAATTTAGTTCAATGTAGAAATTAATTAATACCCATGAACCATTATTCCTCACAAAACAAATACAACACAAAAGCCCAATTGCACCAACTTTTTTTCAATACCTTTCACCTCAGCCCACCTTGGCTTCCTTCTTCCCACTCCCTTTCACCTCCACCTTCTCCACCGAACAACACCCACCTCCATGCTCATGATGATGATGATGTCCATGACCCCCATGACCATGACCATGATGATGCCCATGAAATTGCTTCCCTTTCAATTGCTTCCTCATATCATAAGCATCCTCACCATCCGCATAGTACTTAGCCTCCACATCATGAATCTTATACCCCAAAGTCTCGGTGTAAAGATTAAACGCAGCTCTATTACTCTTCCTCACGTGAAGCGAAACGTACTCAGCACCAAACACTTGCTCCATCCCATTCTGTGCAGCGCTCATGAGCTTGGTCGCTAAGCCGAGCTTGCGGTGCGTGCGCAACACTGCAAGGGAAGTGATGTGGCCGTGACACTCGGTGCTTTCCTCTTCCATCTTGGCCAGCACGTACCCGACGATCTTTCCGTTGTAGTCCTCGGCGACATAGAGGAGCTGTGGCCATGAGAGGATATGATAGAGATAGTACTTCATCTGGTAATTCTCTGGGAGACAGAAGAGATTGCAGGTCTGCATGGCCAAAAGGTCATCTATGGTGGCTTTGCGTATGCACACCATTGTTGGGTCGGTCTTGGATTTGGCTGATTTGGTGGGTTTTGTGGGGATTTGAAAATATAGGTTATTTAGGGTTAGGGTTTTTTGTGTGGGGGTTGATTTGGGGATTTTTTTTGTGGAGATGGAGGAGTAATTATTGGGTGTGATTAGATTCCTATTGGGATTTGTTTGGGCTTCACGTTAGAGTGAAATGGGTTTGCTATATTGGGTCAATATAAATAGTTGACCCAATATATTAGAGGTACATGGAAATGAATTAGCGAAAAAAAAAAAAGGTACATGTATATGAAAAATTATTTAAGTGAATTATTTATTTTATTTACTTTTTTTTTTTTTTGGATGATATCAAAAATATATATT